>RJWH01000388.1:807730-842473 GCA_004363575.1 Solenodon paradoxus
TTTTTTTTTTTTTTTTTTTTTTTTTTTTTTTTTTTTTTTTTTTTTTTTTTTTTTTTTTTTTTTTTTTTTTTTTTTTTTTTTTTTTTCATCCTTTTTTTTCTCTTTGCTGCTGTGCTTGGGTGCTTTTCACTGCACTATATTCTAGCTCACTTATTTGATGGAAACCTCTTCCAATCTGCTTTTGAGGCCCTCTGTTGTGTTTTTTAGTTCAGCTATTGTGCTCTCTTGCTCTATGAATTCTGTTTGGAATTTTCTCTGTGTTGTGGTTCTTATTTTATTCATCCATTGTTTTCCTAATTTTGGTGCGTATTATTAAGACTGTTGATTTGACATCTTCATAGTTTGCAGTAGGCTTTTTTTTTTTGGTGGGGGTGGTGAAGTTTTGATTTGTCATTTGATCTATCAAATTTTCCTGTCTCTTCATTTTGTTTGGTAATCTGTGTTTATTTCTATTAATTAGGCTAAAAAGCTTTCCTTACCTGTCTTGATATAATAGTCTTGAGTTTGGATTCCAGGTTGCAGAGTATATCCTGGGCGGGAGCTCCAGCTACCAGGCCCCCTGAGGGCTTTAGATGAGGTAATCGGGTGGGTCAGTCATGACCTCAGGCAGAGGAGGGGCAGCTGTTTCTCAAACTGTTGGAGTCTCTCTTGTGACCCTTCCTGACTGACTTGTCATAGCAGAGCTGTAAACACCATAAACTGTGTTTTGCTAGAAAGCACTCAGCTGCCTGTGCCGGGGTTGCAGGTTCTGGTTGCTGCTGTCCTAAGGAATTGCTGCCCTGGTGGCCACAAGAACCATGATCAGGAAAACAGAATGTCCCAGGGTTGCAAGTCCCTCTGTTGGCAAAGGTTGGAGAGGGGATAGGGGAGGGGAGAGGAGTGTCGGGATTTTGATCTCTGACCTTGTTGAGTATGGTGTTCCCCATTGTCAGCCTTAACTCGAATACCTGTCAGTGCCACACAGGCAGCTTGGGAGGGACACCCAACAGCGTCTCATTCACTGGAAGGCTATCCCTCTTTCTTATTTCTCTCTAAAGTTTTCTATTCAACAAATGAAAATCCTTCATTTAGGTCTGTGCATACAGTATCTATCCGCTCCCCCTTTCTCTCTGTTCTGAGATCTCTACTCCCCACCATCTATTGTTCTCCCCTAAAAAGCCTCTTTGTTTTCCACAACATGATACCCTTCCCAGGTGCTGGCGCACCCAATGTCCAGTAAGCCCTTCAGTCCCTGGGAAGGGCTCTGTATTACCAGTGTCCTTTCCAGTCTTGGGTCTTAGTGTCCATGTAGCGTTTCTAACCCTTTATGATTTTTCTTCTTAGACTTTAAGTCTGTGACTCATTTTTAGCTAATTTTTGTATAAAGTGTAAGACTTGAGTCAACATACTTTTATCTCTCTATGTCTGTTTCTCCATTACCATTTAGGTGGAAAAAAACCACAAAAACTCTCTCTTTTCTCTGCTGAGTTGCTTTTGTACCTTTGTCAAAACTTTATGATTTTTTAAAAATCACTTTTCATAATGGAGATACTATCCCCAATTCTTAGTTCTCTTTTGAAGGTTGTAGTTTTTATCTAGATATGATTTTGTTGTGTCTGTGAAGAGGAAGTGAACTCACCATCTTGTTAGTCCACCATCTTTGGTGTGTCCCTAGGCAAATCTTAAGTATATATATTTTTTTTAAGAAGAGTTTTATTTAGTTAATTTTTTATGTGTTTTTCAGTTGTTTCTCCTGGTTCCAAGCTGCGAACCTGGGTCCTTGGACTGTATGTGGATTATTCCCCAAGCACTGGTTTAGTACCCAACCCACCAGGATGCTTTAAATGTGTAATTTTATAACTGTTCTTTAAAATGATGTTTCCTTTCTATTAAAAGTATTATGGATTATATTTTTTGCTTTCATAAGACTTACATTTTAAAAAGACAGTTATTCAGTGTTTAAATATTTTTTGCTTTTCCAGGAGGAAGAGAAATTAATCCAGCAGGAACTAAGTAATCTGAAAGCAACTGTTTCTGCTCCTACTACAACACTGGTAAGTTTACATAGTCAGTGCCAACACATTTTGAATTTGAAATCTGATTCACTGTGGACTTGATAGTGGCATCTAATTGATCAGATGCTAAAATCTGTTTTAATCATAGTCAAATCAGTTATGGATGGTGGCAAGTCAGACATTAACTTTGGTCTTTTGTTGACAGTTTTCATCAGAGCAAGTCTTGCTTGACTGATATCAAGTCAGTGCTAACATGATGATAATTACATAAATGTGGCCATACTCCTGGGACCTCAGTGCTTATTTTATTGTTTTAATGTTGCAACTGGGAAAAGGTTAGGATATATTATTTTAAATAATATTTTCAGACCTGAATTCATATATTGTACATCTTTCATTTTACTGTATGCTTCTTGTAGAATAGATTGGCTGACAAAATAGAAAAATTATTTTCCTGCTGCAAAACTGAATATTGCACAACTAAACCAAGATTCATGTTTTAGAATTTGATTCGATATAATTTGATTTTTCAAACAACATTCATTTAGCAACTGCTTATTGAGTGACCAGTGCTGGGCTGTTCCTACGTAGATTGAGACTTAGGTGGTGATGTTTTTAATTCTAATGTGGTTTCATATAACAGAAAATTTTAAGCACCATTTATTCAGCAAATATTTACTGCCTTTTATGTGTAAGTCATTGGGGATCTTCTCCCTCCTCTAATAAAAAAATCAGTGTAATCATTTTGTATTTTATATGAGCTCATGATTATAGACATGAAAAATGTTTATAAGGTCTGAGCAAATGTATATATGTATTCTTTTACAATCATAATAGGGACAGTGAACCCCAAAATGCATCTAAACTGATATATCTGCATTCATATATGAATATATGTGCATGTGCACGTGTGTATATGTATTTGTTGGCATGTAGGAGGTGGTCATGTAGAGTTTGGACAGCAGTTTGTTAGAGGAATATTTTGAAAGATTTCCTGCATTGGGAGATGTACTTTTTGTCTAAAATGAGAATAGTTTTGTATGCAATATAATTTTACTTAAAATTCATAATGACTTTTGAAAAACTGAGATAGAATGGTTGAAAATCAGGGTTGATTTTCAGTAATTTAAATTAACATTTTCATTCCTAATTGATGTAGAAAACTTTGAAGACAGACTTCTAGCATCTTTTAAAATTGTTTTCTCAGTATTTCATAGTTTCAATAATGTGCTAATGAATTAACTTTTATTACTTTAAATACTAATCCCCTGAATTAAATCTTAGTTCCTAAGATTATCTTAACTTTTTTTTTTAAAGGAGAGGTTCATGCAGGAATAAAGGTAGATAGGCAGGCAGGGAGATGAGGAAGAAGCATTTTATCTATTTTATTTGGTTATTTAGCCTGGTTGCCTATCTGTCCCCTGACCCCAATTGGGGATCCAGGTTCCTAGGATGCATGTGGACTGAGCCAGCCAGAGACAGCTCAGAGGCTACCAGAATGTGCCTCTTACATTTAAAAAAAAAAACTTTATGTATGAAACATTAAAAGTTATTATCCTTTAGAGTATTTTAATGTTTCCTAAGTATTTTGTGGTTTATTCTGTAATATACTAACCCTAGTTAATTTTAGATATTAAGCTTGTATGTAAGCTTTTCATATTTTGGGGCATTTTATTGTTATTTATTTAATTTTCCTTTAAGGGAAAGGTACAGGTGGGAATGAAGGCAAGGAGGCAGGCAGACAGGAAGAAAGTGGAGGAAGAAGCATTTTATTTTATTTTTATTTAGTTGTTCACGTTGGTTGTACCCTCAGACCTGGGATGCGAACCAAGGTCCTTTGATGTACGTTGACTACTCTCCTTGGGAGGTGGCTGACCTAACCACTACGTTACCAGGGCGTGCCTGAAACACATTTTATTCCTGCTTTTCATGTCCTATGAAAACATCTTATAAATATTGAGTGTAAACTAAATCATGCTACTAAAACAAGTTTATGGAATTTCATAAAGATTAGTTCGTTACTGATATTAAAAGACCCAGTTAAGTTAAATATTGGAATGACTATATCATTAATACCCCTCCATTCATAATAACCATGAAAATTGTTGAAAAAGAATGCCTAGGTACATCCTGGTGCAGCAACGGTTAGGTTAATCGCCTCCAAAGGAGCAAGGCACCTACCCCTGGGTTTGAGTCCCAGCCCTGAGGGAAGCAGCCAGTGTAAACAACTAAATAAAAGCAAAAATAAAAATGCTTCTTCCTCCTCTCCCTTCCTGCCTATTTGCCTACTTGCCTTCATTCCTGCCTGCACCTTTCCTTTAAAAAAGAATAAAGAAAACAGGTATTTATAACTATTGTATGTAGTGTAGACCGTAATGTTAAACAAAGTGCAGGTGTGATTTAGTTTGAAAATATGAAAAAAATAAATTGTTACTGAATTGTGGAAATTTTATTTTAGAAGTCAAGTAAGATTATCATGAGTGATAATTATGTCTCACATTATATCCAGATTTGACACTACAGGCATGTAGAATTATAAGTAGCTACAGTTGATTCATTTTACAATGTTGCCACTAATAAAGGAATGTTTTTGCTAAAATAAATACTGCTGATAATTAAGTTTGTAAGTAATTTTTATTTATAAAGCTGACTCTGGGTGATTAATTTATAGTAGATGTACTATCTCTTCATTGCCAAGTTTAAAGGATTTCCCTGTTAAATGATTACAACATTAAAAAAATTCAAAACATTCTGTTTATATAGTTACTGGATATTTTTACTTTTCAGAAAATGATGAAGGAATGTATGGTGAGACTTATATATTGTGAAATGCTTGGATATGATGCTTCCTTTGGCTATATACATGCAATCAAGTTGGCGCAGCAAGGAAATCTTTTAGAAAAAAGAGTAGGTATGTATATGTTTAAGATTTTTATACTTTAATGTTATGCTTCTTTTTAAAAGGAAAGGTGCAGGCAGGAATGAAGGTGAGTAAGCAGGCAAATAGGAAGAAAGAGGAGGAAGAAGCATTTTATTTTTCTTTTCTTTAGTTGTTCATCTTAGTTGTTACCTCCCAACCTCACCCTGAGTCTTGAATCTGGTTCCTTGGTATGTATGTAGACTCTACCCAGTGACTTTACCTGCTAAGGCACCAAGGCACACCGCTGTAATGTTATACTTAAAAGTTGTAGTCACTGTATAAAATGGCAGCTATGTAGTATGTTTTTAAAACACTGTCTTGTAATTTTGAAAACTAAGAAATAGCAACTCAAAAACTCAAAGCCTATACAAATTAGTTTTCCTGATTCATAGTATTTTGGAATTATAGAGAAGATTAAAAAATTGCCTGTCCTGTTTTGGTGAGTGTGTGTGTGTGTATATATATATAGAAACTCATTCAGTGGACACAGAATGGCTGAGTTTTTTTGTATGTAAATTGTGCCTCAAAAAACTTTTTTTATGTCTGACTTTAGTTTAATGGTCAGAAATGTTTCTTTATAGAATAAAACTGAAATTGATTTGAATGTTTTAAATAGCCTATTAATAGTTTTAGAAATATTTTCTATGAGAAGTAGAGGTATCTTAAATTGTTTTTCTCTCTGTAATTAGCCTTTAGGGGTATTAGGAAAAGTTTTTCAAGGGCATAAATCTTTTGTTGTTATAGATTCAACGTTATATCAGAATCCCAAGAAGGATGAATTTTAGAGTAACAGGAATAGAATATGTTCTTTATTCACAGATGTTTTCATAGTGCCATGTCAAGACCAGCATTTTTCTTTTTTTAGAAACAGTTCCATTTTTATTCATAAAATTATTAATGTAAACAGCAAAAATAGGTTTACAAAACTATAGGTCAGTAACAACAGGAAGAAAATGTTTCAGAGGCATCGCAACAAATTCTAAGGGAATTCACACTAGGCTAGAAATCTACAATTAAACAGCGGTTGCATAATAGGTTATATACTCCTTCGATTTTCTCAGTAAGTTCTTCCTTATATTTACCTTTCTCTTTTCCAACTTGTCAAGATTTGGCTTTATTTTCAATAATTTTTTTCCCGATCTTTGTCCAGTTTTAGCCTGGTGATAACCACCTTGCTTGGGTGAATGCCTGCGTGGACACTTGTGCAGCCAGCCTTCTCAAACTGCACTCACTGGAAGGACCAGCGTTGTTTACAAGTTATATTGACATGTAATGTTAGATGATGGGAGGGGTGAAAGGTATCTAATTAAAGATTCTGAGGCTGTATATGCACTATGTTCCACTTGTTGAACCTTATTCAACCCCAAATACTCTTCTCTCTTCTAGATTTATTGTTTTTTTCCTCTAAGCATATTGTTCTCTGGTATCCAGCTTCCTTTTCCATATTTCAAATCAAATTTTAGCTCCCTTGTGATTACTCAGGTGGCCTCTAACATCTCTAACCTTATGGGATTATCTTTTCATACATTAAAATCTTAGCTCCTGAACTATTTCTAAGATTTCTAACGGCAGAAAAATTAGAAAACAAAAGAGAGTCAATAAATATTAGGTGGTTGGTCGCGCAGTTCTTTTGTACAACTCATGCTTTATTCTGTTTCTTAGGCGTTAATGTAATTTTTTCATTTTGAGTTTAAATTAATTTTGAATATATGTAGTATTACATGGTTCAAACATTAAGACCTTATAAAGAAGCATAATCAAAGATGTCTCTTCCATCTCTAGTCCCTCTACTCAGTTTACTTCTTACCCCATCGTTAGTTTCTGATTATTCTTTCCACTAAAGCAAATACTTGTATATACACTTACACTGTCTCTTACACAAAAGGCAGCATTTTATATACCCTATCTTGTACACAAAAGATAGCGTACTGTATAGATTACCTTATTTGTTTTTATTTCATAGTTTTATACAATATATAGTTTTCATTAGGTGGGTAGATGTACCACAGTTTTTTCAGTGAGGTCTCTCTTAGTGGATATATTGGTTGTTTTCCATTTTTTTGCTTTTATAAATGATGTTGCAACGAGTAACTTAGTACATGTGTTATTTCATTGTTATGGAGGCTTACTGTAAAGGATATCTCAGTCATTTTTTTGATAATAAGGTCTTCCATAGGAAAATATTTTATTGTCAGCTAAAGAGGGCAGTATTTTATTGCCATCTCTGCAGTTATCACCTTTCCTGAGATTTATTTATTTAACAAATAAGATTAACACAGAAATTCTAAGCTTGCTTTTTCTTTCTTTTTTTTTTTTTAAGAGAGGAAGTAAGGTAGAGGAGAAAGAAGCATTTTATTTACTTCTTAATTTTTGGCCTTCATCCCCACCTTGGGCTTTACATGGTCTACCCCTAGCTGGCTTAGCACCTGAGCCACCAGAACACCCCAAGAATTCTCAACTTTATTTACTTTTTCCTGACATTTCTAAGGTTACCTTTGGTGCCTTATCTGATGAAGAATGCCTTCTTACTTTTATTCGAATGTTGTTGAATAAATAAATTTCAGTGTCCATTAAGTCAGGCAGTATGTTAGTTTATTTATCTTGAGAGATTAGGATTTGTCTTCATCTTACAGATATGAAAACTGAGACTCAAAAAGATCAGATCGCTTGTACAAAGTCATAGAGCTGTGAACCCAAGTTTTTGGGTCAAAGCTTCTATTTCCCTCTTAATCAAATATGCTCTATATCATAGTTGTTAGTCTTTTCTTGAAATCATTTTCATTTTTGAAATGCAGATTATCTTTTTCTCTGGTTTCTGATGCTCAAGAGTTAGGATAGTCTTTGTAACAGAGAATTAAAATTTCATTGAGATGGTCTTTGGATCAGTTCATTGATCTTTTTGTACCTTGATAGTGGTGTCTTGTGTGTCTATGATACTTTAGCTGAACAGATGAGTTCTCAGCAATCTAAGACTGATCTCTGTTTTAAGTGTTTGCTAATCTTTTTCTTTTTCCTGGTTAGTTTTCTTTTTTTCATGATTATGGGAATAGTTCTACTCCTTTCATTGTTACTAAAGATATTATAGTGGATCACATTGCAACTCTTGACTATGAGACTAGGATTCTGACAGTTTATTAATGTTTCCCAACAGACAGTATGGATCTTGGGTAATGATGGGGTAGTTAATATTGCAATCCCTAATGACAAGTCTGAGAGCACTGAGAGTAATGAAGAACAATGAAAATGGAAGTTAGGGAATGGGCCCTCCAGGTAGCTTGTGTAAAGAAAAGGTATGGCACAGTGTTTAAAATATGAACTAATAACCAGCATTGCCTGAGTTTAAGTCCTGGTTCCTCCAGGTAATAACTGCAGACCTTGGGAAATTAATCCTTTTAGTGCCTCAAAATATCAAGGCCAATAATACCTATCTCAGAGTTGTGAGGATTAAATATGTGAGGTAAGGCTTGTAGCACACTTGACTCCTAGTAGCTATTAATAAATGTTATCAATATGAAGGGCGACAGAAAAATCAGAAAAATGACAGAGCGTCTAGATTCCATGCACATGGCATTTGTCATAGTAGAAATATATTTCCTCAATCCTAAAATGTGCATTTTTGTTTTAATATTAGGAAATAAAATTTAAATCAGTGAGTACATTTATTTGGTAGTATTCCCTCAACAACTGCTTTTCATTCATAGTATATCTTCAATTTGAGAAAATAAGGTATTGTTTATAACAAAATGTCATTCTATAATACAAATGGCTGTTAACTCACTGTTAGCTATAGTAGCTATTAGTTTTTGAATAATTACATGTTTGGTTACCAGATAGAAAATGTTGTGATTGATTGTGTAGAGATTTGTGCAGAAGATCGGAGGCATCTGTTTCTAATGCTATTTACAGGTCTTTCAGTTGGTACACTTAGCCTCATTTTCATTTTCTGTGTATCCTGTGAAATGCATAATTTTGAAAGATTTCAAAATGAGTAAGTCTGAAATCTTTCTTACTGGTTTTTGAGTCTCATATTTTTCAATTCGTTTTTATATTTATCTGCAGCTATTACCTTCATCACTTAAATTTTGGACTATAATATTGTTTAGTATAACTTGTTGGGAAAAATTAATTTGGGGTGAGTAATAATGAGACTTTCCCCCTCAACTTTTATAGGTTATTTGGCTGTTTCTTTATTTCTACATGAAAGTCATGAGCTATTGCTTCTCCTTGTGAATACAGTTGTAAAGGTACTGTATGCTGGTTAATTTGAAGTCTTAAATTTTTCCTGTTGGTATATGACATTTCTCCTCAAGCATGTTGAAGTACGTATTTTTGGAAGATGGTAGGTTTGCAGAATGGGCTAAATAGACCTTTTAGATCATTTTCTGCATTTATAAAATGAAGAGAATAATGGAGCTTAATCAAGTTGTTTGTGTTACATAAAGCACTATGTAAAGTAATAGTTGCTACTGTTAATGTTATGTATTATATCATTTTAAAAATCAGAGTTAAAATGATAACTTATTTCCAGACTCTTAGATGCATGTTTTATGCTGTTGTCTTTTTTCTGTTGCTTTTTGGCTCTATTTATCTCTTGACTTTATTAAGGTCAATGAAAAAGGGATATTCCTATAAAATATAAGATAAACTTGAATATACAAATTAATTGTCAAGTTAGTGGAACTCTGTTAAGTACATAAGATCTTTGCAATACGGAGCTCGCCATCCGTAGTTTCAGAATGTGCACTGAATATTTTCTTTGCTTAATGATTATTTCAGGACTTGCAGAGCACTAACCTAGTAGAAGTATGTATGGCACTTACTATTGTCAGCCAGATTTTCCCTCGAGAAATGATTCCTGCTGTTCTTCCATTAATCGAAGATAAACTCCAGCATTCTAAGTAAGTACATTCTTTTTGGGTAGGCATCTATCTATACTGCATATTTCAAAACAAATTTTTACTCAAAGCTTCTACCTTTAACTTAATGCTAATAGGGTCGAGGATAATCTTTAAGTGTTAGGTATAATGTAAAAATCACTAAAAGTCTGATCCTTTATATTTATGTGGGTTTGCAAAAATGTTAGTTAGCTTCTAAAGTTAAAATGAGGGACAGTGAGGCCTAATGTCAAGACTCCTCGGCTTTGCCCCACTTCTACCACTAACCAGCAGTGGTCCTCTTTTCCCCGCCTCAGTTGGGTTGACTGAAGCACCTCAGTTGTCACAAGGTTGTTCTGACAATAACTTGAAATTATGGAAAACATTTGTAAATAGTTCAAGTGCTATGAATGCAAAGCTTCAGTGTATTGGAGATTCTTTTATATTAAAAACCTAGGCATCCCTCTTCTATTTTATAGCAGAATATATCCAAATAAACCTTAACTTTTATATTATTTTTCTAATCTTACATAATTTCTGAACTCTATCCTCAGCTTGACTTACTTTTTCACTAACTGGAATTCTTTTGTGTTTGATCAAACCCCTTAACTTCTTAAGCTTTAAAGCTTGGGAAAAGTTTGCAGATGTTTTCAGTACAGTATTATAATTATATATACATTCTTGATAAAACTTTTTTTGTTATTTATAATTTATGTCTATTTCATATGCTTCTTTAAGCAATATTTTATGTTCTAAGAGTGTGAAATGTTATTTTATGATTTATATTCTTCAGGAAATCTTGGAACATATGTCTTCCAGCTAAAATGATAGCTTTTACTATAAATCATGACATAGCTTCTTAGGTTTTTCAGACTTTTTATACAGTGCTTTGGTTATGTCAAATATGTATTTAGAACAAA
This sequence comes from Solenodon paradoxus, assembly GCA_004363575.1. NCBI lineage: Eukaryota > Metazoa > Chordata > Mammalia > Eulipotyphla > Solenodontidae > Solenodon > Solenodon paradoxus. Next base: position 818,439 of record RJWH01000388.1, read on the forward strand.
TGATGTATGGTATGGACAATTGATTATTAGAAATAATATATAAGCTTTTCTTAGATAATTGTTGGTATATCTGATCATAACCGAACATATTTTTATGCAACTTTTCCATACCACCACTCTTCTGTGGTAATCATACTTATCCACCTTCGGTATGAAATTCTTCTGAGAACTGAATTTTTTTCTTCTTCGTGTCTGCTTTAATTTCAAATCCTTGCTTCTCCTGTCTTGTACTAGCTAGCGTTTAAACGTCTTGAAATTCTGCGATGCAGTTATGGCCATATCTAACTCCATGCTGTGTAGTAAAGAAATAAAGAATGTGGAATAGAGCTACAGGTAGGCTAGTGGATGTCAGAGAGATGTGAGATAGGACTTGGGCTTGACCTTTGAATCCCTAACTGAATTTCATCATGCTGTACCTAGAACCTGAATCTAGGTCTCTTGATGTCTTGTTTTAGTACTTTCACTTAGGACTAGACCTAGGAATTCCTGTTAAGAATTTGTATTTTTTTCTCACCTTATTTATCTGCTATCTCCTAGAATTAATAATGGTTAACACCTATTGGCTATCTACATTGGGATCCAGTTTACAGTCACCATAGTATTAATACGAATGGTAAATCTATTGTTAATCTGCTTTTCTTCCTGCATTAAAAGACTTTACATCATGGAATAGTTTACCTAAAAACATAGTAAATTGCTTGGTGGGATTTAGCAGAAGTTGGATGACCATTCACTAGGAATCTTATAGAAGGTATTCTTTAGTGGAACAGAGAAGATTGCTTTGAATAGTCTAATATTAGGTAGTTGACCCTAAAAATAGGTATTTCACTTTTATGACATTTGTTGCTGTTATGAGCATTGTTAGAGTCTGTAATAAGATAGAGGTAGAAATAGACATGAGAGAGAAATAAGGAATAGTCGCTGTCTTTGGAAACCACATTAGGACCACAGGGTATCAGCTCTTTGTTTTTGCTTCTGTGTGCTCAGCATTATCTGTTAGAAATAAGCTACAAAATTTGTGTATATTTTCCTTTTTCACTGTAATGAGGTCTTTGAAACATGAGCTGGGCAGGGAGAAGAGTAACATCTTTCAATTTCATGTGAGTTCTCCTGTACTCCTTCTCCCTAAAGTATTTGCAGTGTGCTTCCATGATATTAACATAATATGAAAAGCTCTTTACTTATGTTGAAAATGTTAAAAAAATTTAATTTTAACCAAGAGATTATTTAATGTTACTAGACAAAATTGTCTCATTGATTTAAACCTACTATTCTTTTCCTACTATGGAGAGATGTGGCTTTCAAAAATAGAATTAAGGAGTTAAGAGATTTATTTATCTTGTTTGTTCTGGTTTAAAAAGTAATGTATGCTTATTATATGTTACTATATAATGATTCCATAACTAGAAAAATATATAACATGGCAGTTAAAATCTCTTGAAGGTCTTCCTAGAGATAACCACTTTTTGTAGTTTGGTGAATTAGAATAAAGAAATTAATAATAGATGTACAATTCTATCTTTTTAGATTAAGATGATAGCCGATATATACACACACAAACAAACACATACACACTTATGTTATAGTGGTTTATAATGTTATATAGGACTCAGATGTATAGCATTAGAAATCATTATCTGTGTACATTATATGTTCATTACCAAAAGTGTAAATGATTTTTTGAAATAATCTGTTCTTTAATCTTCAGGTGAAATGCCTGACAATTTAGATGATTTGCTCAGATTTAATATTTTATCTTTAGGGAGATTATACGAAGAAAAGCTGTTCTGGCATTATACAAATTTCTTCTCATTGCTCCTAATCAAGTACAGCATATCCATACTAAGTTTCGGAAGGCTCTTTGTGATAGAGATGTTGGGGTTATGGCTGCTTCCTTGCTCATATACCTTAGAATGATTAAGGTAAGTTGAAAATTTCACAGGCATTTAATTCTCACTGTTAGGTAAATGTAATTATGGAACTGAAAGAAAACAGATTTTTCATTAAAATGCATAAAACAATTGCACTTTTATTATTTTGTAGTAATTTTTGCAGACTGTTGATGGTATGAGTTATAGGCCTATTACAGAATTAATCTTTTCTTTTTACTGTCTAGCCTTTTTTTCATGTTACTAAGTAAACATAGAAAAAGGATAGCTATGGAAGGTGATTTCCGTTTGCACATTTGTGTTTTTCTGAGCAATGGGTCTCTTTATACAAGTTTGTGGGATGCGTAACAGCTTCATAGCAATGAGGAAGATGGTGGGGGTTGTGCAAGGAATAGACTGCGTTGTTGATTGTATGCCTTGATACTGTGTCAAATGACGAAGTGGGATTGACTGGTATGGTAAAAAAAATTTTCTAAAAGTTGATGACTGGATTATAATAATTCAGCCCTGGTATGTTACCTGAAATCTTTTGTGTCTGAAAGTATATATTTGGGAGAGATTTCCTGGGAACCTCGTATTGAAATAGAATATTGAATTCAGCTTAAAATTGTACAACTAAAGGTTATGTTTACTTTTCTGCATTAGTTGTTTTAAAACAATATGATATGAACAATTTCATATTAAATCTTACTTTTCCTCTGCCACTTACTAAACATAGAGCTATTATTCTTCCAAATTTGTCCTTGATACATAATAAAAATTACAATGAAGAATCTAAAGTTTATCTTTTTTGATCTTCATCATTCATATCCATTTATTTTTATTTTTTAATTTAATATTTATTAAGGTAACTTTGATTTTCAAAATAATACAAGCCAATATGTTCACGTTTGCCATCTAATGTTCATTTTGAGGAATATGTATTTAATTTCACCTGTCCAAGAGATTAGTCAGAAATCAGTGCACTCTCATTCAGAAAAATAAATGTTTGCATACTATAGGATTAATGGATGTTTAATCTTCTGGTTTGCTGATTTTGAGCGGTTTGAATGTTTGAGTTGTCTTGGCTATGCGCTTTTTTTTACCCAGAGCAGATTTCCTTGAGAAGTTTACATGCAAATTTCAGAGATTGCAAACAGGCCTTGATTTTCATCAGAAGTAGAGGTGTGACTCCTCTTTTTAGGTATACCTTGGAGATATTATAGATTCAGTTCGAGAACACTGCAATAAATAACACAATGAAGTGATTCACACAAATTTTTTCCAGTTCCTTTTACATATAAAAGTTATGGTCACACTGTAGTGTATCAAGTGTGCAATTGCATCATGTCTATAAAAACAATGTGAATGCCTTGATTAAACATGATGCAGAGATCCGAAGTGAGCACGTGCTGTTGGAAACAGAGTGTTCATAGACTGGCTTGACACAGGGCTGCCACAGACTTTCAGTTTTTTTAAAAATCCTGTTCGCCTCAAACTTATGTAATACTGTAAACCAATGCAGCTTTAATAAGAAATCAGAGAACAAGCAAAAACACCACAATATTTGCAAAGCTCAATAAAGGCAAAATGTAATAAAATGAGATATAGATGTATTGCTTATGAAGATTCTGTGTAAGAATCTTACACAGAACTTCTGAAATGTGATTAAACTGTAGGGACAGTCAGGGAGAGGTGGAAGCTCCTCGGGATAATTTAGCTTTGGATCAGTAGAGGACTTTGATCATGGAGGTAATTATACAAATTAGAACACAATTTCATTAAATGTGAACATGAAAGTTTTAAGTGAGCATGTATTAAGTGAGCTCCCATATGACATTTCAGCCAGGTCTACTTTATATTTAATGAGACATTATTAATAGAAAGTTTTTGTTTTAATTTTTTGCATGTAGGAGAATTCATCTGGATATAAAGACCTGACGGGGAGTTTTGTGACAATTTTGAAGCAAGTAGTTGGAGGCAAACTCCCGATAGATTTCAATTACCACAGTGTGCCAGCACCATGGTTACAAATCCAGCTCTTGAGAATACTGGGACTTCTAGGAAAAGACGATCAAAGGTAAACTAGGCTAAGTAAGTTTGATAGCCTTAGGTTTTAGTTACCCGGAGAAAATAAGACAAATTTTCCAACACTTGATTCACTTAGTGGTGATAAAATACACAACTGTAAGAAGAATGTAAAATCAGGTTGCTGGGATGATCCTGGATCTTGGCTTATCTAAATCCTGTCTAGTGAAAGTTATCTCTGAAGCTCCATATCTTATGTGAAACTTTCTTAATCATTCTAGTTTAGGGCTTGGGAAATTTTTTCTCTAAAGGGCCAGATAATATGTTAGGATGTGGACTCTATTTTAGAAACTATTTAAGTCTTCTCTATAGCTCAAAGTAGCTATATAGACATTACATAAATTAATGAGTACCACTGTGTTTCAGAAAAAAACTTTTTATAAACATTAAAACTTGACTTTTCTCCCTCAATTATTAGAAAAGAAAACAAATATTCTTAGCCTGCAGTCACACAAAAATAGATATTCAGCAGGATTAGGACTAAGGGCTATTATTTGCAGACCCTTTCTCTAAATTGGATATAAGTGCTTTACCTTCTTAATCATTTGTCTGAATTACTCTTTTAGTCTATAACTTAAGCTTTTCATGTGTGGCTTTCTGATTATGTACATGGACATAGGCATAGACATAAATAATGTTTTATATTGACATAGTTTTTCAAACTTACAGAAATGTTTCAAGAACAGTATAATGAGTCTCCCTTATACCTGTTACCTAGATTCATCAATAATTTGCATCTGCTTTATTATTTTCTGTATACATATGTATACACACATATTTTTGTTACATTTTTTTTTCTGAACTGTTTGAGAGCAAGTCCGGCTAGATTTTAGTTCCCTTGAGAGGAAGGACTGTGGTTCAAGTCTCTTAATGCATTTCTGTCTTAAGAAACATTGCTAATTGGGGTACGCCCTTTTGGCTCAGGTGGCTGTGAAGACTGGGATATAGACTTTATAAAGCAAAGGACCTGGGGTGGGAGGGACCAAAGTAAAATAAACACATAAATAATACTATTTCTTCCAATCCACCCACCCTCCATCCTTCCTTCCCTAAAAAAATTTCTAATCAGTGTTCTGATTTTATGAGATACAGCTTTTTTTATGTAGTTAGGTATATTTATATTCAGATTCTTTTTTTTTTTTTTTTTTTTTTAAAAGAAAGGCACAGGCAGGAATGAAGGTGAGTAGGCAGGCAGGGACAGATTGATGGAAGAAGCACTTTATTTTTTTATTTAATTGTTCATATTTGTTGTTCCCCCTGGCCCCAGGTCTTGAATCTGGGACCTTGATATGTATGTGGGACTGCTCCCAGGGTCCTAAATGACCACAGCATGCCCTGTATTAAAATTCTGTAGTTTGACTTTACCAAGGAATTGTTCTAAAGGCTGTTGCTCATAGAAATGCTTCATCAGCATCATGTCAGCATCCAGCTGCCCATGAGCTCCTAATGAGCGATATTTGGGCTACCTCACTCTTCATATTGCTGTGTTGTTTTTTGCTGTGTTTATCAATATCGAGCCCTGATTGAAACCTAACGTGAAAACCTGGAGGTAATGGAGTAGACACATTATAAATGTTTGTACTCATATTTTGTATAATCCACCTTTGCTGTTGTGAAAATGTAGTTGTTCACTGAGCTTCTGTTTCAAAATCATGAATTTCACTGTAATGCATCCTTGTTGCTAAAAAGATACAATGCCATCATACATTGTCTGGAAGTAACTTTAGAGGCATTTAGTGAATTAAATTCATTAACTAGTCTTTCATGGATGAATTTGGAGAGTACATACAAAGAATGAATAAGATAGAACTTACCTTCAAAGAGCTCAGTTGAATAACAGTTAGGCTCAATTCAATAAATAAATAGAGTGGAATCTTTTACAATATTGTGGTACTTTAGAACATGTTCCCCTTGTAATCATAACTTTAATGAGATTTTATGTTCATATAAGTCATATATGTTGACATAATTAGTTCAGTGTGGCAAAGTAAAAATATAAAATTTATAATAAGATTCTTAAGTATTTAATTGAAAGAATTAATTTACTAGAAAACTCTTGTTTCTATTGTTTGAATACTTTCTTGTGTTTTATAGCTTTCTGCCTCTCAGATTATTAGCATTTAGCTTGATGCAGTTAATTATGACTGCTATGCCAGACACTGGCTTTTAAGATGGAGTAACTAGACTAATCTAGGTGTACTATTACTGAATATTTTAGGGGGAGAATTTGTAATGTCTATTATATGGTTATTGTTTGGAGGAAATGCTTATTCAATAAAGTAAATTTGAGAATATGATTCTGGATTCTCACTAAATATTTAAACTTCAGTAAAGACAGAATAAAAGCACATGGACTTTAAATTGGTTTGCTGTATATTTGGGAAAAAGGTTACTGAAAGAGACGTAACATACATAATATCTAATTTATACAGCCCTAAATTATCTTGAATTTTTGTTTGTTTTCTCAGTGTCATTTCTCTGCAAGACTACTGTGTGTATTCTATGTTACTGGTGATTTTTTTTTTCTATTAGTCCTTTTTGTACTTATAAAACATAAAAAGATACTAGCTGAGAAGCCATAGTTTTCACATTAACTCCTTAGGATTTTCCTATTCCAGATTTAGAGACCAGGCCTCCATAAAGTGTTGTTATGTATCTCAGTTCAGTTACTGTGACCATAAAGATTTAGGAATGGTACAAATCTGTTAATTCCAAAAAATATAATTACTTTATCATTAACAAAAATGAAAATTGTAACTGAAGCTTTCTTTGTGAAGGAAGGACCTAGTGCTGCTTAAGAAATGCCAACATTTGAATATTCTTAAAAATATTTTGTTACAATAATGATGATATACTGTGTGTAATGGTGAGGTATTACTGTAGTAACTTAAAATTGGTAAAAATATTTTATTACAAAGAAAATTATAAACCAAACCAAACCAAAACCTGATTTGTAAACTAGGATCAAGTTTTGAGGAAAGAGTTAATTGACCTATGTATATCTCTACATCTTTAATAAAGTAGGTAGTTAAACTCATGAAAAAGAACATATGGAATCTTTAAGAAGTGAAATTTGCATAATTCGTAAAATGAATTTCTTTCACTTCTTTTCTGTAGATCCTCAGTTATAAAGAGAGAGACGTTTGAAAAACTATATTTTATTGGGTTATAATACTATAATTCTACTGCAAATAAAATATCTTTTAAACAGGACAAGTGAATTAATGTATGATGTTCTTGATGAATCCTTACGAAGAGCGGAGTTAAATCACAATGTCACATATGGTAGGTAAATATGTAAATGCCACTCTAATAGCCAGTGATGTTTTTAATATTATAGTTACATCTGTGTTAGAATACTATAAATTCCAATAAATTTGTATATGCTAATTTTTAAGAGGTTCTTTGGGTTGTTATTTTTCAATGTAAGCATTGAATACCTAATAGAATTAATTCAGAATTATGGCATTGCTTTAAAAGTTGACCCAAGTTCATTGCTATAATTGCTTCTTCATTATTTAAGATTTTATTTTTAAGAGAAATTGCTTCTTTATGAAAACATTCATCAAGCATCTAATTGAATGTGAATATATAACTTAGTATATCTTTTCCATAATTGTAAAAGTTTATAGTTCTACATAGTTCTTAAATTAGTCAATAAGTCAACTAGTCAACACGGTTTACTAAATTTCTGATATTTATCAAGCCCTGTGCAAAATGTTTGGAATACAGACAGCCGTGAATAAAACATTGTCTTAGGTGGCTAAGGTGCAGGCTTTGAAAGCCATGGACCTGAGTTTGAGACTTGGGGAGATAAATAAATAAAAACGGTATTGTCATTGAGCTCACAGAGTGAATGGTGAAAAGGGGCGGATGTTGTAAATGTCACAAGGGAAATTACATGATGCTGTGAGAGAATATAGTAACTTGCCAGATGAGGGGGAGCACAAGGAATGTTTTTCTGGGAAAAAAGGTATAGGCTATATACATTTTTAAAAAGTAATTTAGGTATAGGAGATAAGAGTAAATTTGGGGAGGAGGGTGGAGAACTGAGAAAAGTAATAAAAATTCCAATTTTAATAGGTAGAGGGAGGAACTGTTTACTAGTTTATCGATCAGTCTGAGAAAGCTCAGTGAAGAAGTTGAGATATTTGGAGATATTTAAAAGAAAGAAAACAGTTTGAATTTTGTATCCTTTAGAGAAGAGTAGTAGAAGGGGTATTGAGAGATAAAACTCAATTGAGAAATCCTGTTTGTCTATAAAATACTGTAAAGTAGGGGATGAGGAGCTTTACTACTTCAGAAAATGATAGACTATGGATTTTTAAGAGCAGTGGTTGTAGAAGTGTAGGGTAGACTAGAAAATAAAAATTGAACTAGTTTGACCATATTAAAAAGTGTTTAACAAAGTACAGCAAAAATGAGAAGAAAGCTTTGGACACATAAGGCTAATACAAGAAAAATAATGCACTAAGTAGTGAATTAAGATAGTAAACTTTGAAGAAAAAAAGTTCTGCATATATAAATGATAATAATGTCAATAGGATTGGTTTATTGAATCCCTAGAAAACAAAAAAACAAAAAACTAGATAGAGATTAAGGAAAGAGTTGCCTGATTTATATATTCTTCTAAGTTGTGTGAAAGGTTAAAGGAAGAATGAGGTAGACACAGGACCTGCTCTTATGAATATATAGTATAAAGAATAGTTGATATTATCTTGTATTCTGTTATGTAATGAAAAGAATAATGGGCCAGAGGTGAGGAGGACCCTTATTGGGCAAGTGGTTTAGCTGTCAGAAGGCCCAGGCACGTGTCAAAATCTTTCCAGACAGCTGAAGTGAGTTAAAATTTTTGTTTGAGATCTAATCAGTGTCTAGGATCAGGGTTATAAAAACTCTTGAGGAATTCTGTTTAAATCACCTCAGAATCTGCTTTTTTTTTTTTTCTCTTGTGAATTGACATTTCAGCTTTAATTTTTTTGAATAGGTAATATATGCACGTTTCAAAATTTGAAAGGTACAAAAGGGTATGCAATAAATAGTGCCCCTTTTACCCTTCTCACCCACCACTCAGTACCCCTTCTGGAGAGAGCCATGGTTACTTATTCCCTTTGACTTTAAGAATATTGTATATTTCAGGAAATATTTTTTGAATGTTTTTCACTAGGCTGCACTTCTTTTATGAAGATTGCTGAACCAGCACCAACAATTTGTTTCTGTCAGTTCATTGTTTTCACTTTGCCACAGAAACCTTAACCTTTTGTTGTTTTCTTTCTTTCCTTCATTCACCTTTCCGTTGTTAATGCTTTATCCTCCATATTTGTATTATTTATAGCTTACATTGGTTTTATTGATGATATTCTTTAAAATGAATGTTTTATTACTTTATGTTGCATTTATACTTTACTTTTATTACTTTAGTATGCATTTTGAATTACAAACTTTATGAGGGTAGAAACTATGTCTATCTTACTGACCACCCTTTATCCCTGTAGCTGGCTCTGGGTTAATCAATGAGTGGTAGGCTTTCATTGAAGAAAGAGAAAGTTATTTTACGTTTATACATTTTCTGACTATATATCAGGTATTGTATAATGTGCAGTAGAGGATATAAAGAAGTATAAAATGTGATATTTGTCTTCGTGGAATTTACAGTATCATGGAAATGATAACTTATTTATGAAAGCATAATACCAATATCAGTCAGGATGCAAAGAACAAATATTATTGGAGTTCAGAGTTTATAGGGCATGCATTAGGTTTTATTGATGTAATAGGTCCCTGAGAGTTCGGTATGACTTAGACAGCTAGAAGGAAGGAACGTTGAAGGGGGTTTTGACTGAGGGAAGCTGAGGGAAGGTGCAGAAATTGGGATGTCTCAAGCAGTTTGAAGGACCGGTGACTCACTGGCCTGAGTTTGTAGTGGGAGCAGCAGTATAGCCATTTTTGTAGAGGTCTCTCATGGCTACCAAATGAGTTTGGATTTTATACTATATAAATCTGGAGGTTTGGAAGATTTTGGGCAGTATACTGGTAAGATGAGAATAACATTTTTAGTTAACTAATATTTTGGGAGAATTACATAAAATGAAGTACAAGGGACAGAATTATTAAAAGTAGATAGAAGTACTTTTCCCACTAAGTTTACTTAAACACCCTGGCTATCATATGTAAAATAAACATAAGACTCCAACAAAAGGTAGACTGGTTAGGGACCTTGGAACCATGGTGAGTGCACTGGATTTTCTTTTTGCATCCTATACCTCAGGTTGGGTACTGGAGAAGTGGCAGTGTGGAAACACCTGTGAGGCTTGATAAAAACACCGAAAGGTCTGAGAAATAAAAGACAAACTAGCAAGATAAAAAGCTTTTAGACAACAACCCCTCTATAATGAAGCACCACATGTGGGGGAGTGGACTCACCACCATGGCAGCAACGCTGAATGGAGAACAAAGTTTTCACCCGCAGCAGGTGTAACAAGGTGCCTCAGCCTCCTGTGTCACAGAAGCCTGAGTAGAAAGCTGGAATGTCATTCCTGCCAGACAGTAGAAGGGCCCTCTCCCCTGGAGTATCAGGGGGGATGATGTGAGAAGGCCGGGTTTCACATCTGCGCGTGGGGAGTTTAGAGGTACCCCTCCCATCTTTGCTCAGGTGGTGTAGGAAGAAGTCCAGTGGAGCTGGTTGTTCCCGCTGGTGTCACCACTGGCAATACTGTGGCCTCCCCTTTAGTGTTAGGGGAGGCAGCATAGGGGGCAGTAACAAGGTGCTCCTCCTTTTCCTAGGCAGGGTGGTATTAACATATGCTCTCGCCTAGAAGGAACCAGGCACTCCTCCCCCCAGTGTCAAAGTGAACAGAGGACAGAACGTGGGCTTCCACTCCCATTAGACAGTTCCCCTATTACTTCTGCAGAATAGTGTTAGTACATAGGGACTATGTACTATGAGTGTCTAGTCTGAAGGAGAGTGTTATAAGTCGAACTTCATATTTTTTTTGAGCATAATCCAACCCAAAACATCTGTGATAAAACCAGTCAATGTCACACTTGTTAGGAGGCTATTTTTGATTTGTTAATTTTCACTTGATGGTATTTTGGTTTAGGACTTAGGTGGCTCCTAAAGAGTAAATGAATCTGCAGGTTGTGTTTAGAAATCCTCAGAAGCACTTTTATTTTAATCAGGGCAGAAAGCAGACAGCAGACTGGCTACTCTTTTTTCAATTACGAATTTATATTCAGATTTTTATAGAGTTGGAGAATAAAGGAATTTAGGTGGGAAAAGAATTTTTAGATTTATCACATTCATTTTCAGTTCATTTATGCCTCTTGACTAATAAGTACAAATTCTTGAATAATCAATTTACTTATATTAACTTTTCCAGAATTCTTACGAGCATCTAATAAATATGAAAGTTTAGATTTTAGTTTGGTAATGAGAAGCTTTGGTTATTAGAACAATTTTTTTAAAGGAAAGATGTAGTCAGGAATGAAGGCAAGTAGGCAGACAGGAAGAGAGGTGGAAGGATTTTTATGTATTTTTATTTAGTTGCTCACATTGGTTGTTCTCCCACCCCGGAAGCAGGTCTTGAACCCGGGACCTTGGGATGTATGTGGGACTGCTCCCAGGTGTACTAGACCACTGGGTGGCCAGGGTACACCCAGTAAAACAGTTTGATAGCAAGAGAGTTCTAGATGGTAGGACTCTATAATGGCAAATCTGTCAGTTATGATAGAAAATGGAGTACCATCATTTTTTATCTTACTTGAAACTGTCATGTTAGCTCAGGGTTTGGAAAACATTTTTACTGAAAGGGGGCCAGCTAGTAAATATTTTAGACTTTTCAGGTCACATAGGTTTCTGCTACATATTTTCCTTTTTTGTTTTGTTCTTACAAACTTTGAAAAATGTCAAACTCTCTTACTTTACAGACTTATAAATAGACCCAAAGCTGGAAGTAATGGTGGTTTGCCCACTCCTACCTTTGCTGGTAAATCAGTTGACAAGGCACTCTCTGTTTAGTGCTTAGCACAGAATAAAGATATTTTACAGCATAACATGTGAAAATGCAAACTCTCTTTTTTATGTTTGGGTAACTTATTTTGTAATTTTTTCTTTAAAGCCGATTCCACGCCTGCAAACCTGCCTCCCCACCTTCCACCAACCCAGGTCAAGAATCTGGGTCCTTGGTTTTTGCACAGACTGCACCTTAGCAACTTCAACTGCCTGGGCCACAAGGGTGTGCCCCAAATCCTCCCCTCTCACTCCCCAACTCCTGGCCAGGTCCATGGCTTTCATAGTCTGCACCTTAGCTGCTTGAGCCACAGAGGGGAGCTCAGGTTCCTTCTAAAAGAGAAATTTTTATTTCTGGTATTTCTTCTCTTTCTCTTTCTCATATAAAGGTTTATAAATTATTTTTCACAAAGTTTGTCTCTGCATCAGTTGATAGCCAACTTAGAAGTGTAAAACATGACTAGTTGAATACTCAAGATTTGTCTTATACAGAAACTGATGTCCAATGATTTTATTTTAAACTGAAAGTAGAGTAGTGAAATTTTATCAAGAATACTTGTTATGCTTCAACTTGTGTAGAACTGTTTTTAAGACAGCTGCTTCTGTGTGTCACTTCTGATACTGAGATTCTGTAGGACATACAGGGTTTTATGATGCCTCTGATTATTCCTTACCATGGCAAAGGTTAAAAGATTTTGAAAAAAATTCATTTTGACGATATATCACAGGTCTTTGATTATGTTGGAGAATCACATTTGAACACTATCAAGATGTTCAGTAGATTATTCTGTATCCCCCAGATTAATTTTAAAGAAGTGACTTGAAGATTTTTAGTAGTTATTAATTTAACGTAAATGCTAGGGTACTCTAAAATAATTACATTGAAATAAACTATACTGAAATAAACAGTATATACAGTTTCTGTATATAAATAATAGGAACTGCCTGAGAATAAATTATTTGAAAGCTTTCAAGGAGTGTTGGAAATAAATATGTATATAGGAAAATGAATATATTATGTGTCTATTAGAATGTGAGCTCCTCGAGGGCAGGTTGTTTGCTCCGTTTTGTTCACTGCTGTATTCACAATACTAGAACAATGCCTGGCACCTGGAAGGTGCTTAGTAAATATTTGTTGCATGAATGAATGTGTTATTCTCACCTATTAATAAATATAATTATAGTTAATTTTACTGTGATGACTTTTTCCTAATAACTATATAAGCCTGAAAACAGTAAAGTTCATATTTGAATTTTTTCCATAAATAAGATTTTTAACTAAAACTGACTTTCCCATTAGTTTGTTTTATTATGAGTTCTATACAGATATGTTCTTTTACTATGTCTTATCATTATCCCTGACATTTTAATATTTTCTTTCTCTAGCTATTCTGTTTGAATGTGTTCATACAGTCTACTCTATTTATCCTAAATCAGAATTACTTGAGAAGGCTGCCAAATGCATTGGAAAATTTGTTCTATCACCTAAAATAAACCTCAAATATTTAGGTAAGATGATTGATTCTTCTAACAAAAATTGCAGAGAGAACTTTTGAAATTTGCTGGGTATTTGTTTCATGTCACTTTGTTTATAGTAATCTTTGTTTCTAGGACTGAAGGCTCTTACCTATGTTATCCAGCAGGATCCTACTCTGGCTCTTCAACACCAGATGACAATAATTGAATGCTTAGACCATACTGATCCCATTATTAAAAGAGAGGTAATTTGGTATTTTGAATCATGTACATGAAGTGTTACAATTTTTAAACTTTTTCTGGTATTACGGAGAATGATTAAAGTAAGTGGTGAGCAGTACATGTGTATTTATATGCACACACATCGTGTATTTTAACTTTTGAGTGTATTTTATTCTTTCTATTAAAATTTAAGGACTTTTTCTAAAAAGTGATTGTATCAGTATCTACGGGAATGGTTTCAAATTATGAGTTGGAGGTGTTAAGTCCACCTATATGGATTCATTAATACCTTTTTAGGTTCAAAAATTGTATCAATAGGAGACGGGAATTCTGTTATTAGGTCTTCATGTTAAATTGATTTGAAATTCTTGGAAGGAAAGTCTGTAATTTGTTAATTTGTTTCAACTTTTTCCTTTTTTAAAATTGTTTCATTATCTACTTGGGTGTCATAAATATTTCTGCTAACTCTCTTGTAGTGAAATCACTCAACATCTTCATTGAAAGTGGTTTGTAGACCTAGTTAAGAGAGTAGATAGTTTTATTCCTGATTTAAAAAATAATAGAGATAAGAAACTATTAAACATCTAAGTTACTTATAAGCAACTAGTTAAAATTGTTTATTAGAACATTGTATTGCAGTAAACAATTGTAAATTGAATTTTAAAAGGTACTGTTTTTGAAATAAAATTATATTGTAGTTGCTGCTACATTAAAAATATAAATTTATTTGCATGAGTATTTTTAATCTTCTGAAAATTGTTCCCACCTTGAATGAATCTAAAAAGTTTACAGGTAAACTCATTTCTATATGTAGGTGTCATTAAAAAATTTGAATGTGTTAAAGAACAATAAATAACTAATGGCTCTTCAACTTTTAACAGATATAGAGCCTCCTTATTTTGTTTTTGTATGTGGTTGACTACTAATAGGTACAGTTTTCTTTTTTTGTGTAAATATGCTTAAATATTGTGCTTTTATTTAAAAATGACACTTAAATAGGAAATAGCCAATTTTTTTTTAAGGAAGAAAGGCAGACAGGAGTAAAGGCAGGTAGGCAACAGGATGGGAGGGAGAGAAGAAAGTAGCATTTTATTTATTTAGTTCATTTTAGTTGTCCCTCTCCCTCAGCTCCCCTTGGGCTACAAACCAGGATCCTTGGGTTGTATGTGGATTGCTCACCAGGTGTGGGCTTAACACTTGTGCCAACATGGCACATCAGAAATGGACTTTGATAAGTTTGATCTCTTTGGTCCAGTGAGAATTACAAATTTGGTTATTTGAAAATTTTGAGAAAGGTGCTGAGGATCAGTGGTGCCCCCAGTAAGGTACCACTGTCACTTCTAACCTCTGTCAGTAATTTATGGCAAGAACTTTGGGAGTAACCTATTATTTAGGACTAGGATTCCCTTTTACCAGATTTTATTACTTTCTTTCATACAGGGAGAACAAGATAAGAGAAAGCTACCAAAGCTGAACAGAAAAGACCTCTAATCAAGCTGGTTTTAATGCTAAGCCCTATTCAACCCTAGAAATACTAAATTTCATAGTCAGTATAGGAACTAATTTGGTGCAGGTTATCTAAAAACATATAACATATAGTTTAGAGTCTGCAGGGAGCTCATCTGAAGTAACTCCATGGAACTGAAAGTTTTTGATGGGGCTCAAATGATTAAAATGGAATTAGAATTAACTAAAACATTAAGAAAAAAATCTTTCAAAATTTATTATCCTTTGTACTTGAAGTCCTGGCTATAAGGATTGAAAAATTAGACGCTCTAAAGATATGTTGTGTAAGTTTAATGAGTAAGATGTGGAAATTCTCTAGCAGCTAATATTGTTGATTCTAAAACACAGATAAAGGATATTTTCTCAGTATTGCCTTTGATCTCATATTAATTTCTTTGTGCTATATATTTAGAACCTTAAAATTGGGACCTCAGAAAACCGCTAAGTGGTAGCTCTAACTTGAAGCAGAAAGATACATTCCACAGCACTGAGAAAGTAGCTATAAAATAGCACTTCCTGATATCTAAGGTTCTGAATGTGGGCCTTAGGAGGCTTCAGAGTGCTGGAGCCACCAACCTTTGTTCGTCCATTAGAGGTCTTTTGCTCTTAATTGATAAACTCATTCAAGTTGTTTTCTCTTGTTTGAGTAATGTAGAAAATATAGTTTGCAAGACTAGATTTTATACGTACAAACATATGCATAGAAGAATAAGTAATGCAGGGTTGAGGCGCTGTTATATCTTCAGAAACTAGTTTTTAAACGTTTTACTTTTTAGTATTTATACAGCCTGTCATGTAGAAATGTCGGATTGTAATTATATAAGTAGAAGGCTTTTAGATTTTTGAATTGATCATAACTGATTTTTTAGATAATAGTTTTACCTTCCTTAAGTTTCTATTTCATTTAAAATATACATTTTAAAAAAAATAGGAAATAAGGCAGGCAATAGGTAGGCAGGAAGAGAGAGGAGGAATGTATGTGGAATGCACCCCAGGTATGGGCCTGATACCTGAGACACCAGGACGTCCTGAAGTGTGCATTTCTTGAGCACCTATTAACTGATTACCCAGTGGATCTGTGTAAAAAATGGAAGAATCAACTGTATTATAAACCTACTGGTTACTCTGTTTATTGGTTTTGCCATGCATAGTTTTATGATACATTTTTATTTCTCTTATATAGACTCTGGAACTTCTTTACAGAATTACTAATGCACAGAATATAACAGTGATTGTCCAGAAAATGCTTGAATATTTACATCAGAGCAAAGAAGAGTATATTATCATCAATTTGGTTGGCAAAATAGCTGAACTGGCTGAGAAATATCCTTTGTTTGGATCATTAGTCATACCTTTAGTTAGTGACTTTAAAATGATTATATACCTGGTTACTTGCATGTTGAGTTCAGTGATCCAGCAATAACTTCTATTTCTTGGTTTTCAAACTTCTTAAAACCAGAAATTTGTGTAGACTTCTTGTGGGGTGGCTTTTTTTCTGGTCATTATTGTGAGCAGGAAAATACAGGAACCTCTGCCTGATTTCTTCTTTCAATTCCTCTTTGTCCTTGGCTACTTCCTACTCCATTTCTTTTCTGAATAAAAGTTCTTATTTGGGGGAGGGGAGGTCAGGATGCTAAAATTTATACTTTATTCTTTATACTGGAATTTGTCACAAAGTAATTGGAGACTTGTTGACGTTACATACATTTTTTTCGAGTCACAAAGATAATTCTGTTCTTTTAAGAAGTTTAAATCTAAGAAGGAATGATTTAATAATGTTCATCAAATTATCTTGGAAATTGTTTAAAGATAGTTTTATCCTAGCCAGAGCACTGGCCATAAGAATGATAGAATTTCAGAACAAAGAGGAACAGATTAGAAAAGTTAAACACTTTGTTCAGTTAGACGTCTCATAACATTTAGCCTTTCTAATGTGTATAGTTGGATTGTTTCTGTCACTAGTTGGAACATTCCTTTAAATTATTTGTATATGAACACATTATTTATTGGATGCCTGTTATGTTCAAGGCATTGTGCTGAATAAGTGACATGAACTTGGTTTACTGTTTACTAAAGTTTTTACTGAGCACTTCTTTTGCAAAAACTGGAGTAAAGGACAATGTCTTGGCAGAGATTAGAGGTAAAAAAATGCCACACTAGGTGAATTGGGGCTATTTTTTTTAAAGATTGATAATAGCATATAATTTTTTCATTTATTTTATTGTAACTTACTCTACACATTAAAATAAACTCATGTGTAGAGGTTCCCCATTCCTCATATATATGTCAGCACATCCTGCCCTCTGCCACATCACCAGGTAGAGTGTATAATTTTAATAAGTGGTTTTTGGAAGTATGCTTTTTCTTAACACGGTTGACACATATGCTCCTGACAACGCGTGGTTTATTCAGACAATGAACGCTGTGTTTTCCGTGGGTGGAGATGTAATGCATCCCGATATCCCCAATAACTTTCTGAGGCTGTTAGCAGAAGGTTGGTAAACTATTGCGTTCTGCAAAGAAAAGATTATTATAGAGTCCTTAAAGAATTTAGTGGAAATTAAAATGATGTGTCAATTTCTTTGTAGGTTTTGATGATGAAACAGAAGATCAACAGTTAAGACTTTATGCAGTTCAGTCTTACCTCTCTTTACTAAATGTGGAAAATGTGTTCTATCCACAAAGATTTCTTCAAGTTATGAGTTGGGTGAGCAAAGTACATTAAATCATAAATGTTTAAAGCATTAGTTTTTAGAAAACCAAATAGTGCCAATATATTTCCTTTAGAAATCTGCTCAGCTGACTCCTTTAACTGTCAGTTTTCTTTCCTAGTGGCTGTTCTTATCACTTAACTATCTACTTGTCTATTATTTTTCTCTGATAGCTCACTTATCTAGTCTTTAAAGATGGGTATTTGTTTAGATGTTTGTGTTTGCAATGCATTTGTTGTGTTTTTTATGTGAATTTAAGTTTGAATATGTGAATACTCGTGTATCTGTGTCATGTTCATTTTCTATTGCTGTGTAACAATGTTACCGCACATGTAACAGTGAGATTTATTATCTCACAGTTTCTGTGAGTCAGGAGTCCAGGCTTAGCTAGGTTTTCTGCTTCGGGGCTCTTAGGGTTGCAGTCAGGGCATCTGCTGGTTGTGCTGTCTCCTTTGAAGCTTGACTGGTGAAAGGTCCATTTCCAAGCTCACGTGTGGTTTTTCGCCAGATAGTTTCTTGCTGATACAGAACTGAGAACTTGAATTTTATGCTATTGACTGTAAGCTTGCTCTTAGCTCCTAGAGCTGCTCTCAGTTTCTTGCCATGTGGGCTGCTTGCGTCATTAAAGCCACTGGGGGGACATAATGTTTTTGCAAAAAGAAGGTCACAGTTTTATGTGATGTATCATGCATAATTGCATATATCACTTTTTTCTTATGCATGTGGATGAAAGTTTAAGGGGAGATTATTGGATATAGGATATTTTATTTTATAGTTTTGCCTAATGTTAGCATGTTAACTTAAAATTTATTCAGACTTTTAAGAACTTTTCTTTCCCTTTCTATAGGAAAGTTGGAAGACTAGTATAAGGCATATCCTTATAATTTTCATCTAAATTCTCCATTAATATTTTTAAACCACATTTGCTTTACTATATCTATACATATATATCTAGGTCTACTTATAAATAATTTGTTATGCTGACATCATGAAAATTAAGTAGCAGAAATTCAATGTAAATCTCCTAAGAATGACCTTATTTTCAATAACTATATAATCTGAAAACTAACTAATATCACCTAATACATAGTCCATGTTAAGATTTATCTGCTGGTTACAAAAATGTCTCTTATGGTTCTCATTTTTACTCAGATCCCAGATCTGATCCCAGTCCCAGATCCAGTTAGGGGTCACAAATTGCATTTAGTTATGTCTTTTTAGCCCATTAATTTACAGCGTTTCTTTGTTCCTTTCTGTTTTTATGACTTTTTTTGGATAAATATTGTTGACTTGTGGAATGTCCAAAATTCTGAATTTGCCTATTTCTGATTTACTTCAACATTTTTAGCATAAACATTCGCTATATATGTTTATATATGAAATGTCCTTCCCATTGCATTGTATGAAAATCACAGACTAAGGTTTGAGACCTAGGATAGGGGTTGCGGCGGGGTAGGAAAGATGGTAACATTCATCTGTCTTCATTGTAAAGGTGCCCTTTCTCCTTAGTAATTTAGAACTAATCTGTGAGGTGATTCTTTGAGGCTGTGTGAACATTTTCTTCAACAATGATTTTAGCTTTGATAATCCTCACCTAAATTGGATATTATATTGGTGGCCATTCAGTTTTTTTCCTCTATATATGTGACATGTCACTACATATACTTTGGTTATTTTTTTCTATAACATGCAAAGCCTGAACATGAAATTGTTAGATATGCTCAAATATTTCATTTTTGTTAGTAAATCTATTTTAAAGTTTGTTTTCCACGTGTTCATTACTAATGTATACAAATACAGTAGATATCTCCATTTTGATCTTTCTGAACCCAGTTATTAGTTTTTTGTAGATTTTTTTGAAACCTTATTAATTTTTACATCTGTGTTCATAATTGATTTGTAGTTTTCATTTTTTTGCACTCGATTTGGTAGAAGTTGAAATTATCTTCATAAAATGAATTAGGCATGTTCTCTTTTGTTTTTGGAAAAGATAATGTAGAATTACTGTTAATTTTTCTTTAAAAATTTGATATAATTTTCCAGTGAAACCATCTGGACCTGGAGATTTTTTTCGGGGAATTTTAAAATTATGAATTCAGTTTTCTTAAAGAAAAATATCTTAACTGAGTTTTCATTCAGTTCAAAGGATTATTTTTAAATTTCTCTTGAGATTTCATTTTTAATTCATGGGTTATTTGGAGGAGCGTTGTTTAGAGTCCAAGTGTTTGGAAATTTTCCCATTATCCGTGTGCTACTGATTTCTAGTTTAGTTCCATTATTGTCAGAGAAAATATTCATTGATTTCAGTCTGTTAAATTTGTTGAGATTTGTTTTATGGTCTGCGTTATGTTCTGCCTTCAAAGGAAAGGGTATTCTATTATTGGATGTTGTGTTCTATACGTGACAATTAGATTCTGTTGGTGCCAGTGCTGAAAGCTTTGTGTTCTTACTGGTTGATTGTCTGTCTAGCTGTTCTTGTCAGTTCTAGCCACAGGAGTCCTGAGATCTCTATGTGGTCTCCACTGACACTGAGGAGTTGGGAAAGCTGACTTCATGAGTCTTCCTCTGCCACCATCCCAGTACAGAGGTAGGAGGGGTACCTCTTTACTCCCTCCTGGAGGTGAAGTGAGGCTTCCTCCTATGTAGTTTCATGGACATTGCAGAGGAGTGAGCCTCTTCTGCTTGGTGGGGATGAAAGTTGCCAGTTCCCCACTCAGCCTTCTCTGCCACCCCCTGTGTTGGGAGAGTTGGAGTGCTTCTTTCAATCTGATGGAGTGGAGGTCTTGGTTCTGGCATGAGTGGGGCTGCAGCTTTTTCTGTGTGGTGCTTACCTAGATTAGAAGGACTATTATCTCATGATTTCTTTTGTCTTCCTGGCTATTTAGCAAAAGGGAAGGCTTTTCTTTTTCTTTTTCTTTTTTTGTTGCTGTTTGTGCCCACTGGTATTTCCAGGTTGCTGACTCTGCAGTATGCAGTCTGTGATGTATGAGACAACAGACCCACCTGTTCCTTCTGTTTCAAGATCTTTAGTGATCTATCTTATTTTCTCTAGTTTTCAGAGTCCTTTTATGTGTAGTCAAATATATTATCTGGGTTTTAGGGTATACTTGCCTGAAAAAAACAAACTTTCTGTACTATCCAGAAGCCAAAGTTCATTGATATTTGAACTGAAATTTAAGTTACTTGTCTTCTAGAGTTGTCTGTCATCTTTAATTAAATCACTTTAAAAAATAGCTGAAGGATTAATTAGTCCTGTTTCTTGTCCATCTTCTTCTATTTTAATAGTTATAAACCTTCTCTTGCCTATCATCTCTCTTCTCTGTTTTTGTTTTGTTTTGTTTCTTTCATGCTGGTGCCAATATTGCAACAAAGTCTTGGAAATATTTTATGAATACTACTTAAGAAAAATCTCACTCTATGAATTAGCAGTTTATTAACGATTGTTAGACCAGTAGGGTTATATATCTCCTGAATATGTTAGCTGTAAGAAAAAAGGTATGTAACATAGATTAGTGTTCCTTAAAGTCTCTTATATGGAGCATCTATATCAGAATCATGTGCAGAATGTCTCTTGTAGACCCCCACCATAGACATACTAAATCACAATATCTGGAAGTAGAACCTAGAAATCTTTATTTTTATGAAGTAGTTCTTATGCATACTAGCATGTGAGAACCACTTGTCTAAATGTTTATTGGAAAATAATAACAATGTGAAAGTCCTTATAAAAACTAACAACCAAATTTGTAAGTTTAGAGCAAAGTTAACTCAGTAAAGGTATGCTGCTTTATATATTGTTAATGAGGAAGATGGGGAAAATCTTTTTGTATTTAGTTTCAATTCGTAGTATAATTTTGAACCTAATTTAATAATTTCTTTGCCTGGAAATATGTTTAATCTAGATTAACTTTACTTTAGCAATTGGCACTTTGTTTGAAGTTTTCGGTATGATTGACTGTATAACTTGGTATTTGTATATAAACCTCTCTTTGTTTTACTCATAGGTATTAGGGGAGTATTCTTACCTCTTAGATAAGGAAACACTAGAGGAAGTTATAACCAAGCTCTACAAGTTGCTTATGAATGATTCCATTTCTTCAGAAACAAAAGCCTGGTTAATTGCTGCTGTGGCCAAATTGACTCCCCAAGCACAGTCTTCTAATATAGTTGAGAAATTAATCCAGGAATTCACAATATCTTTGGATACTTGTATGAGACAGCATGCATTTGAATTAAAACATTTGCATGAGAATATGGAGCTTATGAAGAACTTGCTTCCAGTTGATAAGAGTTGTGAAGACATGGTGGTAAGACCTCTGCATTCCATCTTTATAAAAATTGCATTTTTGGCACGCCCTGGTGGAGTAGTGGTTTGGTCTACTGCCTTCGGCCAAGACAGGCCATATATCCCAGGGACCTGGGTTCGAGACCTTGGCTGGAGTGAAAACCAAGATGAACGACTAATAGAATAAATGGGGTGCTTATTCCTTCTCTCTCTCCCTGCCTGCCTGTGTCTGCTCTCCTACCTGTACCTTTCCTTTAAAAAAAAAAATCATATTTTCCTTAAACATAGAATAATTCATTTTTAATATATATGGAGTATATAAAAATATAGTTTCTCTAGTATATAAGATGAGGATTGTAGTTTTTCTCACATTAGTATGAGGATATTTGAGTTTCAATTCAATGGTGATCCTAAATAGAAACAGAGTATCTTTTTTGGAGAACTACAGTGAAGAGATTTATACTCTATGACAATCTCTTTTAATATATAATAATTCAGGTATTTATTTTATCTCCTTTGAACTTTTCTATCATTTTATTATTACTGTTTTCTTTGAAAATGTAAATTTTTTTCTATTTCATTTTGTCCATCTACTATGTAAATTTCCTTCTCCCATCTACTTTTAGCTACCACCCCTTTTACCTCAAAGTTTCTACTTAACGTTTGAATTTATATCAGTCTTTCTCTCAGATTGGTATAAATCAAAAAACTTTCAAAAGTAAGCCAGATTTATACAAATTTTTATGTGTTAGATGTTATGTAGTTGAGAGAGAGGAAAGGATGGGCAATATTCCCACTAATTCTGACTCAGATTTTTATAGTTTATGTTCATTTTAAACCTTTTGTTCATTAGTTCTTTCAATAGCTCTATAAGGGCAAAGGCTTTATATTAACATTTGGTAGGCATTACATCAGACATTCATTGAAATATGAATGAATATGCAATACATAGAACAAAACTAGGAAGTAAATATATTTTTCCCTTTCCTCCAATAAAAGATAATGATATAGACTCACCTATTACAAATCTTACTAAAACAAAACCTTTCCAAATTCAGAGTAAGATGCCATTTAAACATTTGAGAATGACCTGTACTAAATTATCTCAGCTATTTGCATATGCTTGACTAATCAGGAGAAGCACATCTGTGGTTTCTGATGTCATCACTGCAATATCCTTTTGTATGTATTTCATTTTTTCTTCCTTCCTTTCTTCTTTCTTTCCCTTTACTCTTTTTCATCTTATTTCTTTTCATTTAAGCATTCCTTTGTGCCTTTCTGTTGTTGAAATTAATTTTCCTTAGGTTTGCGAAAAAGCGTTTTCAGATGGAAGGGAATACGATAGTTAAATTGAAGGCACTGTGGGAGGCTGATTAATGATTCTCATACCCAGGAACCTGTGTGTATGTTACTTAGATGGCAAGAAGAACTTTTAAGATGTAATTAAATTAAGGGTTTGTGATGGGGAGATTATCCTGGATTATCCAGGTAGGTATGATGAGTAGAGGTTCCTGAAACCAGTTTCCATATGGATGTATATGGAGGCATCCCCACCCTAACAAGTAATTCAGCAATTCAGCTGAATTCAGCTTAATTCTAATATATGTACTCAGATAATATCAGATTCCATAGAAAAATAGCTTAGTCTCCCAAAATTGTTTTTGACTTCAAACGCTAGTTGCAAGCCCAGGTTATCACTTGTAGTTGACTGATTAGAAGTCAGAAATTCTTCATTTTTATTTTTTGTTTTTTTTTCAGTAGGAAAGGTCCAGGCAGGAATGAAAGTGAGTAGGCAGGCAAGTAGGCAGACAGGCAGAGAGATGAAGAAACATTTTATTTTATTTCTATTTAGTTGTTCACATTGGTTATCT
>RJWH01000389.1:0-214691 GCA_004363575.1 Solenodon paradoxus
CACACACACACACACACACACACACACACATTATATATAATGCTGAGGAATTTAAACTTCGTTCTGTAGCCCACAGGGAGGCTGATATATGGCAAGTTTTCCTGTCAGAAAGGTCATCTGGCCTGTGTGGAAGACAGATGTAAGAGAACACGACAAAGTTTAAGAGAACCAGTAGAAAGTGATTATAATAGTTCAGTACAAAAGACAATGAGAACCTGAAGCAAGGCATCAGGAAGGAAGTAGCACAAAGTATTCAAGAGCTGTTTAGAAGGTAGAATGCATAGCAACATGTGATGAAGTAAATGTGATGAACAAAACCCTGGCAGAGCAAAGATAATCGGTAGTAACTGATGATAGTTTAAAAAATAGTTAAATCTAGTAGAGATAATTTTATAGGAAATATACATCAAAGAAGAAAGTGCGTAAAGACAGTCTTGGACATATACCGAATTTAAGCTCTGTGGAAGGTCTATACTACATCACTGTGTTAATATATGTCTTACATAAAGTGGAAGAAACAGAAAGACCCGAGTCTCTTTGCAGTGACTCTGTGAATAAGTAGAAGCAGTAAACATCACTTTGCCGCTCAATGTGCGTTTTTCCGACATTCTAAACACAAACACGCCTTTGGAACCTCAGCTATCTCATTGGTCGTGTTAGTTCGTTGATATAATTCATCAAGCATTATATGTTTACAAGTATATTTTGCCTTTGAAAAGTTCATTCAAACTCAAAATCAAAAAGCATATTTTTGTTATCAATTTGTGATTTATATTAGGAAATGCTTGGGAAATCATTGGGAAATTTTATCTTGATATCCTTAGAAACCCATAAAAGAGGAAATAATAGCAATGTCATGGAAAACTAACAAATAGCCCTTGTTATTTGCTTTCACTTGGCTTAGATTAAATTACAAACTCATAAATCTGTCTGCTAGATTTAATATAATTTGTCACCCAAACCTTGAATAGTTTAATTGATACCATAGAAATGTCATAATTTCATTAGTGATGAAATATGTGTAAATTATAATTTTTTGTCTTTTAAGAAGAAAAAATTGATCCTTAGTAGTTATAAATAAAGAACAAAGTAATCAAATGTTTATAATATCAGGAACTATTATTCTTAGTGTTCACACATATCAACTAAATATATTTTCATCACAATCACTCATTCACAAAAATGCACCTGTATTGTAAATACCAGACTGGTAGAAAAACTTCTGTTTAATCTTGGGTGGTCTCTTTGCCCAGGTTTGATTAAATATGTCTTTTCACAACAGGTGACTTTTTAATTGTTTTCTTATGGCAACCCATTTATTCTGCAGGCTTTGTTTGGCTTGCATTCGTTTTCAGAGTTAATGACCATGTGTGAGAACATGCTGAGTACAGGTGGCCAATGGTTTTGCTGAGAATGTGGGTGTTATAGCAAATGCAGCGGGCAAGTGATTTAACTTGACCAATTAATACAGTGAAGAATAGCTCCCTAACCCTCAAGGTCTTTCAAACAGAAAACAAGTTCAGAATAGGCAGTTGGTAATACAAGTATGAAATAAAGAATAAAGCTGCTTGTTCTCTGTATTTATTGGGTTTCCTCTCTTTAGCAGTCTGAGTCTTTTCTCTTGCATAGCTTAAGGGCTCAAATCAACTTTTGCAAAGTGGCTTCTTTTCTGTCTGGGCAGTTGTATTAGTAAATTGGCTTTTTCTTCCCTCTGACTTTTGCATCTCATTGTTCTGGAAATCTGTCAGGCTAGCAATTTGAGTCCTGGGGATGCCTAGTTTATTTCCTCTTAGTCTATATAGACACAGGAATTACTATAAAGAGGAGCATTTTAATCTCTTACACCTCAATAAATTCTAGTTATTAATTATTCTTCACATAAATTCAACATTAGAAATTGAATTAGGAGTAAAGTAATTATGCCCAGGCAGTCCAGACTGAAGAGACTGAAAGAAAAAATGAGATCTTTAGACTATCTAGGCATAATCTCTCAAAAATTAACACCAAACACAGAAAGAGTTTTTCCAGTGGAGTTAACCTTTTTTTTCCTTTCCTTTTGGACAAAGGGAACATTTGTTTGTAATTAGCGTAGGAAAAGGAAATAGCATCTGAAGTTGTTTACCAGTTGGAAATGACCCTCTGATCTGCTATGAGACACTTGGAATAT
Organism: Solenodon paradoxus; assembly: GCA_004363575.1. NCBI lineage: Eukaryota > Metazoa > Chordata > Mammalia > Eulipotyphla > Solenodontidae > Solenodon > Solenodon paradoxus. The sequence continues at coordinate 2,168 of RJWH01000389.1, forward strand.
TTGTTCAGCCGTAGGTATGTGTGGGGATGAGGCCATTTTAACAAATGCAAATGCATTTGCCAGTATTTGTAAGTTTCAACATTACGCAGGTAACAAATTATGGAAAATATTAAATAGTTTTAAATGTTTTAAGTAAAATACACTATACTCAACTACAGAAATGTTTTAGGATCGTAAAAACCCTTGATGTGTGCAAAATTAATAAATACCATTGAATGTAGCAGTTTTTTTACAAATGTAGAACAATGATATGAAAAAAAATAGGGGAAGATGAATGGTAAACTATGTCTATGAAGAGTTGAACTGTCTATTAAACCAATGAGTGGATAATTAATAAGAACTATGAAATCTATGTAAATTGTAATGCATCTAGTTTTCTTCAATCATGTCAACTAATTCTTGCAATTATTGTTTGATGGAGACAAAGCAGGGACTGCTGTATTACTGGCTATTTTTTATAGTCTAATATAATGAAATAATTTCAGAATATTGGAGTGTTAGATACAGTCATTCAGATCCTCCATATTATTTGGTCAAACTTTAAAACTTTGAACATCAACAGTGCTTATACTATTTGTTAACATTTTTCTTTTAAATTAGGCTTCAATTCTTAGAACAATTTAACTTTGGTGGTTTATATCTGTAAAATGGAATCAATATGATCTAACCGGAAAAGAAAGTCTTAGTACTAAAGTGTTTTAGGAGAGAACCAACTTCCTCCTCACCTTTGACAAACTTAGCCTCTCTTATTTCAGTCTTAAATGAACTATACCTGTGCATCTGCACTTCCTCATCTGAGAACACTGGAGTAAAATCTTCTAACTTTTCGCAACGATGTTTGCCTCTTAATGTTCTTGAGTATTCATGGTGGTGAAGTAGTAGACAATACATTCTTTGTTTTAAAAATAACTGCAGAAATTCAGGTTTCTACCAGAAATCAAGATGGCAGTGAAGTGTGAGTGGGTGCAGAAAAGATTTAGTGGCTGAGTTGAACACCTGAGATAAATGCCGTTTAAGTGCACTCTGTCAGCTCTACTACAATTGAACATTTTTTTATATTTATTAATTTTATAAAATGTCACCACCTCTTCCAAGTCAATTGAGAAGACCCCAAAAAGTTTTCTTCTTTTTAAGTAATGAGTCTTTTTTTTCCTATACTTTATAGAATTAACTAGGCAATTTTCACTAAAATTTCCAGCTATTTTCAAAAGTTAATTATCTCTATAGACCAATATGAAGACATTGCTGCTTTTAGAATACTACACTTTTATAGCTAATGATATCTCTCCATCAGTTAGGACTTTGTTGTTAGTTTTCAGTGAAGTTTTAACATTATTTTCATAAAAGGCTTGTGTAACTTTTGTTAACTCCATCTCAGTCTTCTTTATGTCTTGTTACTATTTTAAAGACTATTATTTCCTAATTGTATTTTCTTATTGCAGATGATGTATGGAACTTCAATTGATTTTCTAGATGATATTTATTCAGCAACTTTACCTAATAGTCTATATAGTTCTAATAACATAACTTAATAGATTAGTATTTTGGACGTGTATTGATGCATAACATTTTACCCTCACAATCATGGCTTAAAACAATTCTTTTATTATACCATATAATTTTGTGGGTCTCATTGGTTTATATATTTCCTTCCTTTAACTGTGTTATCTACAGTGCTATCTCCTCTTTAATATCAAAGTATGCTTATCTCAAAAAAGTTTACTGGGAAGATTTCTCATTTCTACTGGAACATGTAAAGAGCTTGCAAGTCATACTCCTACTATTGCAACAAAAAAATTGATGAACAACCTCAAAATCAGTGAATTTTTCTTAGGTTCTCCTCAGGAAATTGCTGTCACCAACTACTACCTTAGAGCTGGAGAAGGAGGTAAAGATATATAATCAGAGCTGAGACCAACTTGCCAGAAGTAGAAGACAGTGAAGAAAATAATTGGGCTCTAGTTTCTTAACAGTGAGTTATAACTGAGAGAGCTGGGAGATAAACTCCATTATAGAGGGGATCCTTAGGGAACCCAAAGATAAACAGAGGAAAAAAAGAATAATAACAGGTATGTTATGAGAAAATGAAGCCTATAAAACCCACAGCCACAGTGTTCATGGCATACAGCTCAGTTCCTACCCATATGAACCAACTTCCAAAAAAATTACTTGACCTTTTAAAGGGCAACAAAATCACAAAGCAAAGCATCTTTGAATTTTAAATTCTCAGATAATAAATTTAAAATAATTATGATTAATATGTTCATAATTCTCATGAAAACGTATACAACAGACAAGAACAGATACCATGTAAGCAGAAGAATAAACACTAAGAAAAAAATCAAAAGTTCATGCTAGAAATAAAAAATTGTGTAAAAGAATTGAAGAATGCTTTGATGGTGAACTGGGAGCAGATGAATAAAGAACGACTTTGCTGACATATGAAAGAAAATTTCCTCAAATTAATGTTCCCAAAAGAAAAAACATAATGGAAAAGAATACACATTGATATTCAAGAATTCTGTGACAATTACACAGTTGTAACAACAGTGTATAGGAGTACAAGAAGGGAGAGAAAGGAGGGCAAAAATTATCCAAAATAATATTGGATCAGAATTTTAAAAAAAATCTTGATAGACACCAAACAACAACTTCAGAACTCTTAGAAAAACCAAGCATAGTAACTACCAAAAATCTGCATTTATATGCCTAAAACCCCTGAAAGTAGCCTAGGGGATGAAGGAGAGCTTTCCTACAAGAGCAAAGAGAAAAAACATGTCAGTCTTCTCCTTAGAAACTATGCTATGCAAAAGGGAACAGAATTTTTTTTAATGTTGAAAGAACAAATAAAATGAACCTGAAATTCTGCATTTAGTGAAATCATTCTTTCAAGTGAAGAATAAATGAGTAAAATAGCAGCATGTTAGCAGAAGGAAGACAGAAATTGGGAATGCACTATCATAAAGTAACTACATTCTAATCAGTGAGATTATATTAGTTGTAAATGTATATGAAAAGTCTAGAGCAACTTATTATAAGTTTAAAAGAATTTTAAATTAGGATAGACTAAGGATGAAAGAAAATAGAATCACATAAAGTATTCTGTTATAACCAAAGACAACACCAAACGCTGATGAGGATGTGGAGCAGCAGGAGCATTCATTCGTTATTTCTGGGAATGAAAATTTTAGTGATTTTGGAAGATTATTTGGCAAATTCTTACAAAACTAAAAGTACTCTTACCATATTCTCCAGAAATCAGGTTTCCTACTACTTACACAAAGGAGTTGAAAACGTATGTCCACACAAAAGCCAGCACTCGAATTTTTATATTTTATTAATCAGTGTTAAAACTTGGAAACAGCCAAGATGTTCTTTAAGGTGAATAATAAGTATCTGTGATTTATCCAGGCAAAGGAATATTATCTATCACTAAAAGGAAATGAATTATCAAATCAAAGGAAGACATAGGGGAAATTTAAATGCATATAACCAAGTGAAAGAAGTCAATCTGAAAAGGCTATATAATATATGATTCAAAGTATTTAACATTTTGGAAAAGAGAAAACAACATATAGTAAAAGAGCAGTGGTTTCCAGGGGTCAGGGGTCAGGGGGAAGGATGGGAAGAATATGTGGAACACAGAAGATTTTTAGGGCAGTGAACTATTTGTGTTGGTGCATATATATAATTATATAATTGTCCAAGTCAATGGAAAGTCCAACACCCAGAATGAAACCTAAAGTAAGTTATGAACTTTAGATGATGATGATGTATATATACAGACTTATCAATTGTAAAAAATATACCAATATAACAGGGAATGTTGAGAGCAGGGGAGGCTATGCATGTGTGGGACAGGAAGTATATGAGAAATCTCTATACCTTCTGTTCAACTTTGCTGTGAACTTAAAAATTACTCTAAAATATGAAGTCTACTAAAATAATTAAGGCAAAACATAAGAATAAGATTTAAAAAGAGAACACAATTTCATGTAATAGAAAATAGGCACATGCAGGATATAGACTTACCCAACCACATCTGTAATCATAACAAATATGATCTACATATATCAATTTGAAAAGTATGATGACATCACATTATATGTTACCTACAAGAAATTCATTTTAGATATAAAGATGCCAATAAATTAGAAGAAAAATATTCAAGAATGATATGCCATCTCAACCCAAGTAGAAAGCTGAATCCTCTATCAGCAGACTTGACTTTAGAAGACAGAATATTATTAGGGATAGATAGAGCCATTACATATGGATAATGTCATATAATAGTAGAGTGGGTCCCTAACCCAATATGACAAATGTCCTAATAAGATGCACTATTATCAAAAAGATAAGAAGAAACAGCATTGCAGAGGATGTGTAATGAAGGGAACAATTGTACACAGATGGTAGGAATGTAAATTAGCGTAACCATTTAGAAGCAGTATGGAGATTTCTCAAAGTATTAAAAATAGAAATTCCATATGTGTCAGTTATCCTGGTTCTGGGTATTTAGCCAAAAAATGCAAAAATACTGTTTTGAAGAGATCTTACAAAAGTCAAGAGCTGGAAACAACCTAAGGGCTTATCAATAGATAATTGAATAAAAATGTGGTACATAGACAATGGAATATCACTCATCCATAAAAAAGATAGAGTTATATCATTGCAACAAATATATATGACATAGGGACTATTGCTTAGTAAAATAAGTCAAATGGAGAAAGACAAACACCATAAAATTTCATTTATATATAGCATATAGAGAAACCAAATTAAGAAATTAACTAGACAAAACAAAAATAAACTTTTAGACTAGAAGTCCAAATTAGTGATTTAGAACAGAGTGGGATAGAAGGGCAGTCAAGTCAGGTAAAAGGGTTCTATTTTGCGGTAACGGATAGAAATGGATCTTTACAGGTGAACTTAATGAAGATTTTGTAATTTTAGGCATCTGAAACTTATATAATGTTATAATACAATATTATTTCAATAAAAATTCGAGTAGGAAAAGAGGATGGCCCTGTAAATACAAAGATAAAGAGGGCGAATTCTAAGTGATGATGAAGGTAGTGATTGGAAGTATGTAGTGGAAAACCAAGGAATTCCAGAGATTGCTGGCAAACCACCACAAGCTAAAATCCAAGGAGCAACTTGCCCACAGAAGTATTATTCCAGTACCCAAACTAGATAAAGATGTTGCAAGAAAGAGAATCTAAAGACCAGTATTTTTCATGAGCATATAAAATGAAATCTTCCAAAAAAATTTGTAAATTGAATTCAACAATATATAAAAAAACAGTACGGTATATACCATGACCATGTGGAATTTATTCCAGATGTGCAAGTTTGATTCAACATTCAAAACTCGATGTGACCCATTGCATCGACAAACTAATAACAAAAAATCATATGATCATATTTATAGATACAGAAAATGCATTTGGCAAAATCTAACGCTATTATGAAGGAGTTAAGGGAAAAATGCTTATCAAACTAGAAAGAAAGAAGAAATTCCTCACGTGATTTTTTCAAAAATGTAGGAAAAATCCTTGACCTAACATCATATATAATGATGAAAAAAATCTAGCTGCTTTCTCTCAAAGATGGAGCTCCAGGAAAGAATATCCCTTTTCAACATTCCAATTCAAAAATTTTTGGAACTTTTAGCTAGTAAAATGAAGTAACAAAAGGAAATAAAAAGCATATATGTTGAGAAAAACAAAATAAAACCGCCTCTGTTCAAAGATGATGTGACTGTCTATGTAGACAGAATCCCAAGGATTCAACCAATAAAATTATTGGAAAAATAAATAAGTGCAATATAGTTACACATTGAAATGTTTTATATATAAAGGACAATACTTTTGTGTACCAACAATGAACAGTTAGAATTTGAACTTAAAAACACTTTGCCATTTGCAGTAGCACGCACTGAAAAAAATATTCAAAAATAAATCTTAAAGCTATGTATAGCATCTTCGCGAAGAAAGCTGAAACTCTGATCAAAGATTTAAATAAGTTATAAGTTCATATTCATGGGTAGCAAAGTCCAATACCATTGAGACGTATGATCTATAAATGATCTATACATTTTATCTATAAATGCAAAACAATTCCAGTTAAAATCCCAGGAAGTTATGTGGTGGTGATTTTGTTGTTTCAAAATTCACCTGAAAATGAAAAGAATCAGGGTAACCAACACAATACTGAAAAAGAAAGTGTCAAGGGTTGACAGTACCAAACTTCGAGACTTAATAAAAAACTATGGTAATCAAGACAATATGGGATTATTGGTGAAAGAATAGTTAGATCAATAGACCAGGACAGATAGCTCAGAAGTAGACCCACACAAACAGAATCAACTGACTTTACAAACAAGTAAAGGGAATTCACTAGAAAAGGACAGTCTTTTCAACAAATGGTGCTGGAACAATTGAATATATATATGTGAAAAAAAAAAAAAACTTTCACAAAAATTAACTCAAAATGGAACATACATTGAAATGCAAATTGACAATTTGGAATTTATTAAATTATTTTTTCCTTAAAGAAAAAAAGACACTATTAAGAAAATAAAAGGCATGCTTCAAATTGGGAAAATATTTGCAAAATCTATCCAATAAAATACTTGAATACAAAGTAAACAAATAATTCAATTATTTATTTATAATAAGTAAATGAACAACTCAATTTAAATATAAGCAAAAGATCTGAACAAGTACCTCACCAAAATATATATATATGTATATATATAAACATCTGAAAATAAGCTCAAGTACATGTGTCATTGGGGAATTTCAATTAAAACAATGAAATGCCACTATACATATGTTCAAATGGCTAAAATTTAAAACAAAATAAATAAAACCTAACAATGCCAAATATTTGTGCAGATGCAGAACACTAGAAAATAGCATTCATTGCTGATGGAAATTGAAAATCTTACTGCCTTTTCAAGACACTTTAGCAGTTGTTTTTTTTTTTCCAATGCTAAGCAAAGCTTACCTTCTGACCCATCAACTATATCCTAGGTGTTTATACAATCAAGCTGAAAACTTCTGTGTATCCAAAAGCCTTCACACAAGGTTGATAGAAACGTTAATCACCAAAATCTAGAGTCAATGAAAAGGTCCTTCAATAGGTGAATTAATAAACAAACAGTGATCCATGCATACAAAGGAATATTATTCGGTGATTAAAAGGAATTAGCTATTAATTCATGAAAAGGTTTGGAGCAATCTAAAATACATATCATTAAGTAAAAGCAGCAGTTCTGAAAATGCCATATACTGCATTATTCCAATGATAATGACATTCTGGAAAAGACAGGTTTTGTGTTTGCAGGTTTCTAGGTCTTACTTTACTAAAGAAGTATTTAAAATATTAGTGGTTTTCAGAATTTTTCCATTCAATATGAAGAGGACAAAACACAGGAGTATATTTCTTTTTAAAAACAAATAAAGGTGCAGGCAGGAAAGAAGGTGAGTAAGTAAACTGGCAGAAAAGGAGAGGAGAAAGAAGCACGTTTTAAAAAAGTTTTTCACTGACTTGTTTATCTTTGTTGATACCCCTGACCCTGAAATATGAACCCCAGTCCTTGCTATGTGAACTGTGTTCATCTAGAGGCAGTGGACCTAACTTTTAATTCACCAGGGCAAGCCAGTACAAGAGAATTTAAGGCAAAGAAATTACTCTGTATAATATTCTAATGATGGATACATGATATTATACATCTGTCAAAACCTTTATAACTGTACAATATAAAGAGGGATCTTAAATTAGTAATGGTTCATTAATTGTAACAAATGTACCACACTAATGCATGGTGTTAGTAATTAGGGGAGGATATAGATGGGACTTCTCCATACTTTGTATTCAATTTTTTGTGATTCTAAAACTGTGCTAAAAATGGAATTTTATTGAGTTTGTTAAAGTAATTGGAGATTAAAATCATTTTTTTTATACTTTAGAGTATATTAAGGACTTGACTGGGCAATTCTTTGCTCCATTTATTTGAACGCTGATCATTCATTAATGTTTTGTTGGCAGATTCCCAGGTCTGGAATTTCTAAAATGATTTATTTACCTGTCTAGAGCCTTCTCAGGGATAAATGAACAGCTCAGATTATCTGGGATTGCCAATCTGACTGCATACACGTGTCCTCCCAGGAGCTGTTCTCAGTGTAGTAAACTTTTTAACATGATGACCAGGACTCTCAAAAAGAGTGTTGCATAGTATATGGGAACAGAAAGTGCTAGTTTCTTAATATTTGAGCCCAGAAACTGGCGCAGCATCATTTCCGCCATATGCTTCAGAATTCACCAGGATTGAAGAGCAGGAGAGAGAGCACCCAATCTTGATTAGAAGGGTGTTAATTTATGACCATCTTGAATTTAGCATCCTCTTAATTTTATTTAAATAACATTGCATTATTTTATAACATTGTAAAAATCTCAAGTGTACATCATTATAAATCAACGTCTGTATATATGCCACTTCCTGGTGACTCAGGCATTAAGTCTGTAGCTCTAGCCCCATGGTCCATGTAATGTCCAAAGAGTTGAGTTAGTGATCCAGGGTGGAGTTTGGGGGGGAATGATCAAGACGAACAACTAAATAAATAATGAGTGCTCCTTCCTCTTCTTTTTCCCTCCCTTCCTGCCCGCCTGCCTGCCTGCCTACTTTCATTTCTGCATGCTTCCACCAATAAAGTCCAATTCTATCCTTCACCAGATAATTAATCCCTTTTATTCAGTTATCCCACCCCTCTTTCTTCTTCCCTGATGCTTACTACTAATTTTGTCTTGCAGCTTAAATGTTTATTATTCTTTGAGTTAGCTCATTTGTTTGTCTGGTTTCTCTACATATCACTAATAATAGTGATATCATACAGAGTTTATCTTTATCAGTTTGATTAATCTCACCATGCATACCTTCTAAATCATATTCTTAATATGAGTGCTGACATCATTTTATCTTAATTATAATATAAGCTATTGATGGTATCAATGTCTTCTGTTTGTTTAATGAATTTTTCTTCCCAATTCTACTGGGAGAGTATTTAAGGAATTGATGCTAAACATTTGAAATGTTTTCCCTCAACTACTAAGATGATCATATGATTTTTCTTCTTGGTGATATTAATGTGGTATATTATTTATTATAAAGATGAAGTCATTGTAAAATATCTCAAATGAATATGGCCTAAAGGAGATAAAAGATTTTTTTCATTCTAATTGAATACTCCAGGCCTAGAGCTTGCAAGACCGGTACAGAATTTATTCCAGACCCTTTCTCCCTCATGCTTGGATCCTTAGGTCGTTCATAAGGGTAATAAATTGTCAATATTCCTGCAAGTATAAAAGGGAAGCGGTGAAATGCTCCTTTTTATTTAAGAAAACTGACTAGAAGTTAAACACAACACACCATCTCCCATCGTTTGGCCAGTTGGTATCACAAAAGCATATATTTGCAAACATGACTGGGAAATTAATATATTGTTCTGGGAGAGCACATGTCCACATTAAATACATACATACATACATACATACATACATACATACACACATACATACATACATGCATGCACACACACTTATAGAAGGCATATTTCTAGCAAAACTTGCATTTATATGGAAGAAATAGAAAATAAATACTGGCATATAAATATTCCTGACACATGGTGAATTATAAGAATCAAATTTCTAACATTAATCCAAGCTTACATTTCTGGAATAAATGCAATTTGCTCATGCTAATTTTTTGTAAACAGTGCTGATTTGTTTTGCTACTATTTAAGACTCTGTATAAAATAGATTGGTCCAAACGTTTTATTTTTCATATGACCCTAGTCTGTTTTGGTATCATACTTAAACCAGTCCCAAAATATTAATTTGAGTATGAAATACTTTTTAAAATATTTATTATCTATTTTATATATTAGAATTATTTCCTGAAGTTGGGTCTCTTTATTGCTAGATATACTACCAACTTAAAATCACAAGAATTAACTTCTTTTTCAGACAGTATAGATAGTCTGTATTAACACAACCTGAAAGTGATGAGGGTTGACTATTTTTCTTTTCAAGATGCCAAGTTAAAGATAGATCTTTGCTGTTTTGTTGTTGATTTTATTTGGTTTGGCTATCAATTTCTTAGCAATTTTATTTTTCTTCTGATGTCAGTGAAATCCTTTTCCTAACTGGCAGAGCGCCTCCGTCCATACTAGATGTTACCTCCTTACTCCCATTCTTTTTTATATTAGAGCAATGTGGGGATTTGTTTGTTTGTTTGTTTAGGAATAATTAAGGTAAACATGAGCTTCTATGTGTTTTTCTCCTTAGATGTTCTTCCTGCCTGACCACCTTTGCAAGAAGGTATAACCATGTTCTGTCTTTCCAACACGCACATACACAAACACTCATACTTACACCCCCAACCTTTTAGCTGTTCCAAGAGGGAAAGCTGGTCAAAGTACAGATTTGCTATCCTGTCACAACTTGAAGCTACAGAAAATATCTCATCTTTTCTCCTTCCTCTTCTAAGTCTCTGTTATTAAATAAGATCGATTATTTCACTGCTATATCATCTGTTAATACAATGAAAATGTGTACAATACATTTACCAAAGCACATACATAAATAATGAACAGACAGCTAATTGTAACTTTCCAGGTAATTGCTTCATTCATATTTTAAGTAAGTGTATTTGCCTAAAGCATGTACCTGCTTATATGACTCAGGTGTTCTTAAAACTTTCACACTTCACCATGGAGTACAGAATGCTGCTCCTGCTCCTTAACCAGACATTAAATGAATGTCAAAAATGGCCTCAATTGAGTGTTCAATTGAATACAATTCAACGGGTAAAAAGTCGGTTTTGTGTGTGTGGGTTGGAAATACAAAACGTGTTTATACCTTCTTGCAGAGGTGATCAGGTAGGAAGAACAGCTAAGAAAAAAAGCTCATTTTCACCTGAATTATTACATTAAAAAAAATCTTTCCCTCAAATCATGTGTCTCTGCATATATCTTGGGTTATGAGCAGGTAGCAAGGCAAGAAAGAGAATTTTCATAAAGTAAGAGAAACTGTACTGTTAATAACCGGATTAGGTTTTATTCTTGTATCCTTCTATAAAAATTGTATCCTTAAAACCCCAGTCACTTTCCAGATTTACCAGTCATGTGTAACATCTTCCCCATCTATATTATCAAAACACCTATTCAAAAACCTTTGGAAAGAAAGTCGTCTCATGATTTGCATGATTATCATGGCTCTATATGCTTAGCAATCTCCTTAAACATTTTCGTTTCTGAGAACAGAGACCCTGCTTCAGTCACTTTGGAATTTGTCTAGAAACATGTGACTACACATTAATGTAAATTTGCCAATATACATTTATTGAATTCTATTATATTTTTCCCTTCCTGTTTCTTTCAAATCATAACACAATAAATGGAGATTCCTAAAGTTATCCATGTCACATTGGAAAGATTTTCCACTGGCACTTACACGATAATAACTAAAATAAAATAACTAAACCAAACTAGCAAGCAGAGAAGACACTCTAACCAAACAATGAGGGGATTTTATGAGTGGAAGGATTTAGCCTGAAAGGCAGGAATCTCTGTGGGCCTCTCGAACTATGCAGCTGTACTGCTGGCTGCAGTCTGTAGTTTAAGAGGTATTTTCTAAGTCTGTTGTTGTTATTAATTTGAGGAGAAGAGGTCTCTGCAGAGGAAAAAAAATCCAAGATTTTTTGTTTCCTTTTCCATCACTCACAGTCACTGTAATGTCAACACCATTTAGGTCAAATTTCAGGCATTCATAATGTGCAGCTTGCTGCAGCTGCAAGAACTAAAACTCTTCTAGAGCATTATAGCCTGACCAATAAAATATGTCTGAGGGTGTTAGTAACAATTAACAGGTGTGTACCTTCCCCCCGTCCCCCCCCAAAGGTTTTCATATGACATGAAATGTATAAAGTAGTTTACTTGGGTTTCATAAGAATTGCAAACGAGCAAATATGTATCTGTTTTTACTAAGAGAGCTTGAAGAATTGGAGTTATTCAACCATGTCAATATATGTTACAAAAGGGAGCCTCAGCCCTCATCAAAGACATTTGCTTATTGGATGACATCATGGGCTCCGCTGCCCAACAGCCTGTCCCTGCATCTCTTTTTTTGCCATGATCAAGAGGATTAAAATCCTTTTCAAGTTACTTAACTTACCTAACTTGCATTTCCCTTGTATATAAAGTGGAGATAATAATACCGAAAGGATGGTGTTATTATGAGAATCCAACGTGATAACAAAGGTGTTAGTTCTGGCCCAAGATGAGCAAGCATTAAATGTTAGGAATCATTTTGAAAGACCTATTTTATCATGGTTGAACCACAGACAGATGCCTATTCCTCTTCCTCTCATGTCCTTTCTTCTGCTTCCATGTTCTTCATGTGGTCGAGTAGCTAATTCATTCACTCTCCTTCTTGGCTCTGCGCCACAGTCTTCCTCTTCACTCTGCCGCAGCTGAAACCCATGCAATTCATCAGTTCAGTAATGCACTTACAACCCGTCCAAGTCGCCCTCTTCTTTGTTCTTCGGTAATTTCCACTTTACCAATTGCCACATTTCAGTAGCCCCCACCCCCACTGCCCAATTTCTCTTCTATATTCATAAACTGAAGCAAATCACTGAACAACACTGACCTAGTCAACTGACCTCAGCTGGGCTCTCATTGTATCTCAGCAATTCTTTTATTTATCACTTGTTGACTCCCTATTGCATTCCTCACTGCAGCTGTTCCAAATGTTTCCTTTCTGCTCAAGTCTAATCCCAGCCCTCCTCCCTCCCCTCTTAGCACATAACCTCACCTCCTACTGAGAAAATTGAAACCATCCCAACCTAATCTTACACAATTGTCCTCTTCCACTCAAAAAATCTGTGCATCTCTCCCTCATTACTTTACATTGACTTAAGGACATGGTTTCCTTTGCAGTGAAACAGCATCATGCTGTGGTGGAATGCTTTGTGTTTGGAGTTAAAGTTAGATGATCTCTGTGGATTTGGTTTGAAGTTGACAAGTTTCCAATTTTACAGTCTCGATATCATTTCTAAAATGGAGGTCATCATTTCTACCTTTTAAGGTGGTAAAGGATAATTAGCAGATATTTAGCAGCTAGAAAACATTAAGTAAATTATAGCTGTTATTATATTATTATTATTATTATCTGAAAAGCCAAAGTTCTTTGACCTGCATTCTTGACCTTATCATCACCTTATGATGATAATGTTGTTGATAAAATTATGTAAGAATCTCTATGCCTTTTCTAGTGAGTTACTTCCTAAATTCTCTCTTTGTGTCTTATCTCCTTAACTCTATGAAATTTAATGTATTTTTTCTTCCTGAAACCTTGACAAGTTCTCCTTTTCATTTAAAGGAAAAATATAATTCCTGTTCTCTTTTCAAACTAACATGGCATTATACCAAATTTTAATAAGCATTTTTGGAAAATTGCTTGCTATAGCTGCCTTTTTGTCCTTTTCCGAATAGTTCCTCAAAAACCTTTAATATAACTTTCTCATATTACTTAAATTGTTCTTCAAAACACCACCATCAATCTCATACTCATCCAACATATGTTTTTCAGTCTCCAGCTCCTATATCTCTTTTAGCTCTTGTTCTGATCAATCACTTCCTTCTTTGCTGATATTAAACAAAAATCATCTTCTTCTTTATGTTTTTTACTTGTTATCTTTTATTCCATTACTAAAATTTAGCTACTCTTCAAAGTTAAGCAATGTAATTAATTCTCATAATCTTAATTATTAGATTCTCATAGTATATGCTCATACTTAGGCAAGTTGTTTATTCTCTGCAACATTTTTTCTATTACCAACCTAAGATTAGTTTTAAGTATTTTCAGTATGGTATTCATCACAATGTCTCCTTTTCTAACTTTTAAGCTTATAATTATAATTTCCTCTACATATCTGTACATGAAATTCCTTTAAAAATTAAAATTAAACATAGAAACATACATTTGTATAATTAAATGGAGAAATGACTCTTTGGATTGATTATTTCTATTGAGAACTTATTTCATGTTCCAAGTCACCCATACTTTAAATAACAAAGATAAATCTGCAATATTTGTTGATCTCTACTATGTGTTGAATCTGGTTACATAGTCATGAGCAGGTAAGAGTGGCTCCTGAAGTCTGAGAAATTAAAATCCAGTATTGAGATACAAATTGACCAATTCATACAAGTGTTGTTGATATCAGAAAAGAAGGGTACAAGATTCAGTAAAAAAATGTATATATACATTAGATTTAATTAATCTGGTGAGATAATAAAAAAGTACTGCTGGAATTTACCTGAGGGAACAGTTATGGATGGTAGAGAATCAAAGGAATATGAAAAATACAGTCAGAATGAAGAGTACAGTAAGTCTGCATTCAATGTTATTGGTAGGTTCTTGGAAACTATGACTTTAAGTGGAAGGCCCTGTAATAAAAAAATAGGCCCTCAAATGACATTTCATTCACTATTGGCCCAATTTTTTTTCTTTTCTTTCAATGTGTAATGAAATGATTTTGATATAAAAGATATTGTTTAAAGACCTACTGTATGTGTGAATGCATTTGTATGAGAGCAAGAGTGAGGATCTGAATAACTAAGGGAGATAATCATTATTTACTTATTTAGTGAGAACCTTTAAGATCTACTTTCTCAGGAAGTTTTAGGTATACAATACTATTAACTATAATAACCACACTATACATCAAATCCCCAGAATATATTCATTGTATAACTCAAATTTGTAAACTGTAATGAATATCTCCCATTTCTCCCACCCTCCAGCCTCTGATAACCATATTCTACTCTCTTTTTATGAGCACAGTTTTTATACATTATGTCATATATTTGTCTTCCTCTAACATTTCTTTTAGTATAATACCTTTAAGGAACATCCATGTTTTCACAAATGGCAAGATTTCCTTCCTTTTTTCTTGTGGTTGAATAATACTCTGTGTGTGTGTGTGTGTGTGTGTGTGTGTGTGTGTGTGTGAGTGTGTGTGTGTGTGAGTGTGTGTGTATGTGCATACATATGTATACCACATCTTTATCAATTCATCCACTGATGGATGCTTAGGGCATTTCTATATCTTGACTATTATGAATAATTCTACAATAAATATGAGTTTACAGATATGTCTTCAATATCTTATTTCCTTTTAATATATACCCAGAAGGGAATTGCTGTATCATGTGGGATTCCATTGTTAATTTTTTAAAGAATGTCCATACTATTTTCCATAGGAAGTTATAGTCATACTAATTATACCCAAGTGTTGTCTTTTCTCCACATCCTCAACAGCACTTGTTATCTCTTATATTTTTAATAATGATCATTCTAATATGTATGAGGCGATCTCATTGTGGTTTTTCTTGATTAGTGAAGTGGAGCATTTTTTCAAGTATCTGTTGGCCATGTCTATGTCTTCTTTGAAAAAAATGCCTATTCAGAGTTTCTGCTTTTTTCCAAAAATTCCAAATTTGTCATTTGGATTTTTTTCTTGTTTATGTTATTGAGCAGAATGGGTTCTTTATATATTTTCATTATTTACCCCTTATCAGATATATGATTTGTAAATATATTTTCCCATTCAGTAAGTTGCCTTTTCATGTTGAGTGTTCCTTTTGCTGTGTATAAGTTTCCCATTTAGTTGTATTTTCTTTAATTTTTTAATTAATATATATGTTTTTAGTTTCAGTATACAGGTCTTTTACTTCTTTCATTAAATTTATTCCTGAGTTATCCTTTAGCTGTTATTAGAAATGGGATTGTTTTCTTAATTTCTCTTTCTGATAGATTAGTTAGTGTATATTGAAATGACATTATTATAAATCTTCCTTGTATATTTCATGTACTTTTTAGATATACATTAAAATAACATATTTTTTTAAAAAAATCACATTATCCAATTACATGAAATGTGATGTTTCAAACTATAAATACTGACGGTTAGAAAGTGATGGTTCCATATCTACTGAGACAATTTGTATTAACAAGAATTAGGCATGCTTATTACATCTAATATAGCTCAGTGTCTAAATCACGTAACTTCCTCACATGACTTTGGCACTACTTAGAAGGAGGTTTATTTTCATAATATATCCATGTTAATATTGACAAAGAAGATCTATAGGGGAAAAACTTCTCCTATAGTATTTTTTTCTAGGAAATAGTATCAGTTTTTATTCTTAATGAACTCAGATTGTAGAATTGGAATTCAGATGACTTGATGAAATTGTTCTCCATTGCACTGAGCATTAGTCAGTATTACTATTTCTAGATTTCAATATCTTTGCCTATAAAATACTCAATTTGACTGTTTAAAAATTAATAATTTTAAAACATGCCTAATGGTATTTGGCAAACTCATACAGTTTATATACTGAGGTGTGGGGTGGCGGGTGAGAATTGAGACCAAACTTTGGCAGTGCTCAAGTACTCTGGATTCCAGGAATCCTAAGAACAAAATGCAAAGCAGTAGATGGTGTATTTTATGCAAACAACACTTCCCAAACTGTACTTCCTGAGCATTGCACAATACTCCAGGACTGCCTCCAATTAGAGTGGGAGTTAGATATGATGAAATAAGTTGAACTTATCAACTACATCTGGAGGGATAGTCTTCTTACTGCATTTGACTTTGGGTTTAGAAAACACCAATAATTTTCCTTCCTAATGGGAAGATTGATAGAGAAATGTTGTCTATACATTAGTATTGTGTTCATTTTTTACAAATTTACTGCCAAAACTTACAAAAAATGATCACGTGATAACTTTATGCAAGTAAATGAGTTGCATTGACTGCAGATTATACTTTGACTTACTGATTTTTGTAAATATCCAATTTAATAACATATCTTAAAACTAATACATACTATTCCACAAAGGAATGAAAATTATTCTGTCAAGTAGTGATTTTAATTCTGAATTCCTATGTTAGTAAAATGCAAAATGTTCAATTTTGGTAGTACCTGAAATAACCTCTCTCTTGTTAATAATAAATGCTTCCCTAAGATCTACTCTACCTAGTATCAGAATGGTTTATATACACTAACTTAGTAAATCTTCATAGAAACACGATGATGACACTCCCTGCTATGATCAACAAAATCTTAGCATGTTCAGAATCTCCCTGTCTTTGTACCACTCTCCTGTTGCAAAGTCCCAGAGTCCCACTGGGATCACAGGATTAACTGAAATTACATTATATTCCTAAAAATTTTAAAGATAGAGTAAATATTGTTTCCAATTCACTAAAACCCACATTATAAAAGGCTTTCCTCAAATAGTAAGGTAGCTCAGAAATTAACTAGCTCCCAAATGTCAGCTGTCCTATACAGCTCATTCTTTTGATTACTCAGTATTTACATGCATCCTTGCTTTTATAGTTGCTTTGCCGTAAAGACATCCCTGCAGCATAATACTTTCAAGTTACAGACAATTAAAAATATGCATTCTCCCTTTAAAAAATGAAGTAATCCAACGTCCAGTCACATATTATCCCAGCTCAAAATGCACGATCTCTAGGTCGTGTTAACTATTCCTTCTCTATATCTCATTACCCAAGAGCCTACAATGTATACTAAATAAGAATATACATATTAGAAATAAACATTACTTACCTATGAAGAAAAAGGAAAAACTAACTATAGGGGAAATATAAATATATAGGGACACCAATCGTCATTGAATAGCTTGCTTGTACTTTAAAAAAGAAATCATTATATCACGAGTCATCTTCCCCTCTGTCAAAGTGAGATTTTGAACTCGAGGTTTGAGGATTGATAACAGAAGTGAGATTATATTTCTTCTGCAGAAGTGGCATCAGAATTGGTAGTGATAATGAAATCATTACAGGGAAGTTGTTTTTTTGTTACTATTGGTATTTTGTCTTGAGAGGAACTCTGAGAATGAGGTCTCCTGTGAAGTTTTACATATATAGCTACAGTAAGCTTAACCTCACATTCTGTTTTTCTTCCAGTCATCCTTCTGATCCTGTTAAATATCTAATATTCTATAATTAATTCCCTTTTTTCACAAACAGGCCAGCACATTTCCAGTTATTTACAACTACAAAGATGAGTGAAATAATATTGGCACTAAAAGTGGTTGCAGGTAGTAGATAGCCAATGATAGGAATCTTTCATTGGTTATCTTAAAATATGAATCTGAACACACTGAGACAGTAACTATAATCTAAGAATAAGACTATAATAGTCTCTGACATTCAGTGTCACAACAATTTTATTGTATGTGTTCTCCAGTGTACATTAAGTATGTCTTGATTAAATAGCAACTATGATTGAATCAAATGCTAATCGTGAAAAATTAAGACTTTGGTGTTCACTTCTTTTTTGGTAATGGAATTATGATGTCTAAAGTATGAGAACAAAAAAGGATCAGAGTCCAAATTATTCAAAATGTCATTTAATAATAGTCTGTATCAATCATAGTAGGACTAAGAGAGCAAAATGAGTTGTGAAAACAAAATAATAAGATTCTCAAACAGATTGGCTGATTTTAGGAAATGGGAGAAAATATAAACTGATAATGAGAATTAAGTAGTAACATTAGTTTATATAGAACACATCACTCTGAATCACAAAATCTCACTGAGTTCATCTTGCTAGCAGAATTTTATTATGTTGTCCTTGTCTTGTCTGAAGTGCCTATAATGGTTATGCCCAAAGCATTTCCCTTGCAAATGAAGGAAATGCTGCTCTTGTACCACCTTCACCACCACCTCTCACTTCCAGTCATAAAACTGGAGTACAACTTTTCCTGGAGGAAAATACAGATCACACCCTTGAAAGAATAGTTTATCGAGTCTACAGAAATGAAGTTAATTCCCTTCTATTCTATTGTATAGTTTTTTTTTTAATCAGGAACATATGTTTGATACTGTCAAAGGCTTTTTCTATATCAGCTGAAATTTTCGTATTTTTAGTTTAATGTGGTAATAATACTGCCTGATATTGAAAGATAAATCATTCATGCATTCCTGGAATAAACTACACTCTATGTATGTGATTTGCCTGGGATAAAGTTCTTGCTATAGATTTGATCTGATCTATAAAATTCTATTAGTAATTTTATATCTATTTATAAGGTATATTAATCTGCAGTTTCTTATTGTGTTTGATCACTTTGTGGGTTTTCCTTTCTTTTTTTGACTGAATACAATTTTTTAAATAATATTTTATTGAACTTATATTGCATTTTAATATTATGGAAATTTCAGGTGTGCATCATAAATGGGTTTTGCCATACCAGGGTAATGCTGGCTACATAAAATGAATGAGAAGTGTTCCTTCCTTTAGAAATTCCTGGAAACATTTATGTAGAATTGGTATTATATGTTCCTTAATTTTCTGTTTTAATTCACCAGTTAAGCCATTCATTCCTGGAGTTTTCCTTACTTGACTATCTTCATTACAAATTCAATTTCTTTCATAGATACAGGGCTAGCTAAGAAATATATTCCTTCTTTGTTTCCAAGAATTTTTTTCACTTTAGTTTTTATCAGATTTATTTACCTACATTATTAATAATATAGCATGTTTTTAATGCTTATGCAATTTCTAGTACGGCCATTTATCTCAGTTCTAATATTGATACTTCGTGCTTCAATTTCTGACTTCTCTGGCTAGAAATTTATTTTTATCTTTTTAAATTTTTACAAAGAACTAAATTGTTTTATTTTTAAGTTCGTTTTTTATTTTATTTATATCCAATTTAGTCTTTATTATTTCCTTTGTTCTGCTTGCATTGTCACGGGCTTTTTTTTCTTGGCTTTTACTGTGGAGGATGTAGGATTATTTGAAATTGTTAATAATAATACATACATTTAACGCTATAGTTTTAATCTTAAATTCTGAATAGGTAATATCCTACAAATTTTGACATCTAAAAAGAATTCTTAGTTTAAAATATATTTGAAACGAGTTACATAGAAATGTGTTATAAATTTCCAATATCCAAAATTTTCTGAACATCTTTCTGTTAATGATGTCTAATTTTATTTTCATCGGAGAATATATTTTTTTCAATTTGAATGCTTTTGAAACTGTTGAGGCCTTTTTATAGCCTCAGATATAGATTATATTGTAAGACTTTCATGAAGACATAAAGAATATGTATTCCTCCTGTTTTTAAATAAGGTATTTGATTGCGTCAATTAAGTTAATGTCTTTAATACATTTGTTCAAGTCCTATGTGTGCCTACTGATTTTCTAACTACTTTTCCATTACTGAGATATGTTCAAATTTTTTTCAATAGTTGTATATATATATGTATTTATATTTCTATTTGACAGTCTATCGTCTTAGTTTCATGTATTTTGAATCTCTATTACTATCTTCATAAACATTTAACTATATCATCCTTTTAGACTATGAAATAAATGTTTAATCCATAGTAATATCATTTGATCTGAAATATGTTATATCTGATATTAATATAGCTTCTCCAGGTTTGCTTTTGTTAATGTTAGTGCATAATTTTTATTCTTTTAATGTTAATGTATATGTACCTTGCTATTTAAAACAGATCTCTCATAGGCACATATAGTTGTGTCTTCAGTTTTATACAATCTGCATCTGCCATTTTATCCCATTACATTTAATATAATACTGGTATTGCTAGTTTCCAGCAAGGAAAAAAAAAACGCTATTATTTTTATCTTTATTCTCCTAAACACAATATATCTTTACCTGTGACTACTTTTAAGATTTTCTCTCTGTCACTGATTTGGATAAACTTAACAATTATGATGTGATTTCAGACATATTATTTTATATGTAATATAATTATGATTATATATTATGTACATGCATATACACTGTTTCGCTTAGGATTAGTTGAGATTTTTGCAACTATGAATTTATATTTTCAACAAATTTGGAAATTTTCATTTAATTATATATTCAATTTTTTTTCTGCTACTACTCATCTCCCATATTGATCAAACTTCATGATTACAATTAAATTATAATTAGGTTTTTGAAATTGCCCCAACACTTACTAAGGCTCTGTTATTTTTAAATTATATATTTTTCCTTGTGCTTTATTTTGCATAATTTCTATTACTGTCTTCAAGCTCACTTCATTTCTTCTGCAACTTCTGTATAGTCTTTTGTAACTATTCAATGCACTTTTCATCTTAGACATTGCAGCTTTCCTCTCTACAAGTTTGACTATATTTTGATATATTTTCTGACACTACTTAACATATTTAAAATTTTCTCTAGGTTTTCGAGCCTATGGAATGCATCTATCACAACTGTTACAACGTTTATGTCCAAAAATTCTATCATCTGAGTCACTTTCATTTCATTTAATTTTCCCTCATTATGGGTTATATTTCCCTCTTTGTATGTATCATTTTTATTGGCTACCCTACATTGTGAATTTTAACTTGTTGGCCACTGGATATTTTTGTAATACTATATTCTCAACCTTTGTTCTGGGACACAATTATCCTATTAAGAAATGGTTTGACATTTTTGTGTCTTGCATTTAGGATTTGATGGGTCAGCCTGGAGCAGGGATCAGTCTGAGGCTAATTATTCCCCACTAGTGAAGCATCATTCTTCCAACTACCAAATGTTCAATGAATTATGAAAGCTTACAGTCAAGCTGATGTTAATAGGGTCAGTTGCCAGCCTTGGATGAGCTCAAATTATTCTAGTCTAATCTTTTTAGGTGGTTAGTTTCCAAGTTTCAGGTAGTTTTTTATATGCTTACACTGATCAGCATCCTAGCAAACAATTGAGTAATCTCTCTCCAGATCTCCAGTTCTCTCTGTGTGCAGTTCTCTCATCCCAGTACTCTTTCTTGTAAATTCCAGCTACTTTGTTCTCCCTAGACAGATTTGTGTCTTCAAACCAGGAAGTTTGCCAAGCTCTACCTGGGTTTTCCTTCTTGCTCTGTGACCTAGAAACTCCCACAAGTCAATAAACTTAGGAAATTTTAAGATTTACCTCATTTGTTTTTCTTTCTCAAGTCACTATCCTCTTGACTCATACCCTGTGTCTTGAGAAGCACTATTTCATTTATTTTGTCCAGTTATTTATTTCTCTTAAGTAAGACGATAAACCCAGTCTTTTTGCATGCTGTTCATACATTTTATATTAATCAGAAACAAAAACTTCTGTATAGCAGATATTTAAAAAAAAAAAAACTGGCCCAATTCCCATGTTGCTTTCCAATTCATAGAGACAGTAAAATTTTGACCACTAAAGTTCTGGGAATTTACCCTAAAAATTGAAAGATAAATGTAATATTATACTCTGGGAGACTCTCTAATGAAAGCCATCATCAAAACCTTAAAAGATGCAATAGTTTGTATTCTTACTACATTCTCATTTAATCTATGGGCTAGTACAGATGATGATTATTCTGTATCTTTAGTGTTAGTCAGAATTATTTTAAACATAATTAGCTGCTTAAGCAATTGCAAAGCAACACATATCCCTGAACTGACTATGCATTTATGGATTTTTCAAACAATATGTCAATGATACCATGCAAATATGACCTAGGTACTCACAATTACCAGTTATCACGTATAATTTTGTAAATCGTATATATGAATAAGGAAATTAATCCTGGTGCCTGACAATTCTTTAAAGTTAAAACTATTTTAATCATTCATCCATGTAGATTAATTACTGAAAAGTGGAAAAAAAAAAAAAACAACCCAAACTTGACTGCATTTTAAACTTCACATTAGATACAACTCTTCAGATTTGAGAGGTTACATAAAACATTTTGGATCTACTATTCAGACAGGCATTTAAATGACTTTACAGAACATTTATCAAGTTCATCCAATATCTGCCAACTTTAGATGAAGCCAAACTAGACAAGGTCGTCAAACAAGCCCAGAGCTGCAGTGTTCTGCCACCTAGATCCTTAAAATCCAATAGCATTTCATATGTATAAAAAGAAGGCACTGTCATTTGTAGTTTTATTCTGAAATAGAAGTCATGTAATCAAATATTTAGGGAATAATTGTTCATCAAGGAAACAGGACTCAAAGAAAAAGTCAGATATGAAGCAGAAAGGGGAAACAGCACACAAAAGACAAAGGTGGTAAGTGTATCAGAAAAACAGAAAATAGAGGGACTGTGTTTTTCTCTGGTTGCACATTCTAACTTAAGTCCTGCTGCAAACCCAAACTCCATCTGTCCCTTAGTTTTTTGGAACAAACTTCTATTCATTCAGACCCACCCATACTCCACAAACAATTTATTTTCCCCAGACATCTTTACCTCCCACACTTAGAGCAGCCTCACATATTACTTGGAATATGTAGTGGTTTTTTATTTTGCACATCCCTAAAGCATTTGCCCATTAAGCAACAGGATAATCACTTTTCTCTCTGTCAAATTATGTACTTCTATTTCTCTTCCTGAAGAAAATAAGACCCAGGATAGAAAACTTGACAGCACTTGCATTGTCTCCAAGCTGCAATTGGAAAATGTATGTCTGTGGACTCCCAGGGAAGAGCAATATGAGTGAGGGTTTTTATTGGAAGTCAAGAAACAGAAATTTCAACATAAGATCCATTTACTTTTTAATGATTCCACAACTAGAAATATTTGAGGTGTGGAGGACGGAGGCTCACTGCCTGAAAGAGGTGCTCTTTGGAAAAAGATGTCCTAAGGAAATCTTAGATGTCTTTTTAAAGAGATATGTGTATATGCTAACTATATACTAAGTATATCTAACTTCTCAGATATAAACCAACAGAAACTTTATAATAACTCACTACGATGTTTAAAAAATTAACAATCAATACTGTTTTTTTAATTAAGGTCATCATTCATTAGACTATACTGTTAATAATATTCTCATTCTTAACTTTATTGTAATGTCTTTTTACACAACATAATGAGATGTGAGTCTCAGTCTTGTTTCAGTGTTAACATTTTTAACACTGCATGGTGAAAAACATAATATCTTTATATTCATGTGATAAAAATTTCAATAAAGATAAATAAGTATTTACCCAGTATTTCTATTAGTTGTTTGCCATTACATGTCATGTAAGGAAAACATACTTGCAGATATCTAGAATTCCTTTGTGCAAAGAGGCCTGAGCTTATTTTTATATGCCTTTCTCTTTCAAACTGGACTTTCTAATTGTATTCACTGATTTTTACAAAAAGAATATAATTCTAGTAAATTAATTCCTAATAATGGGACAGATCTGGATTGAGATCTTGCATCCTTTTTTTGTATTTTGCAATTAGAACACATTGCATTAACATCTTTGCATATTGCATTGAAAGCAATATAGCACCTTCTTGATAGAGCACATACAAGGCTTGGTTTTGATCCTAGTATATAATAGCAAGTCAATAAATAAGCCTAAAGTTGTGCTCTTTTTTCTTTTTCTCTTCCATCATTGCCATTTTCTTCTTCCTCCTTTCCTTAACTCCTTTGCAATCATCATCATCATCATCATCGTGATCAACATCATGATCATCATTGTGATCCTCAACATTGTCATCATCTTCTTTGTCATTCATTATTTATTTGCAATATTGTAAAAATAAGTAGAACCATGACTAATGTACCACTTATATTTTTAAACATAAAACATATAGGTTATGGTCTTTAGTAATCTTATCAGAACTAAGCATGAAAGGAAACAATAATTTCAAGAAGTTTGGAATTTCTGTGAAATGGAAGGAGATAGGAGGAACCTGCTCCTTGGGCCACACTAAGTTCCCTTTCTTGACACAAAATGCCGCAGACCCAAGTACTAATGGGCACTATTCAAACAATTTTGGAAAAAACATGCCTATCTGCTTTTGTAAATCAGGATATCTGTGCACAATTAAAATGATAGAGAAATTCACTACATTCACTAAAGTTCAAGAGCTCTCTTTCATGATGAACTGACAGGACTTTCAGTGATTTTGTAATCAAGTACAAGCGAACCATTACCTAAAGCTAATGTTAATATGCAGAAATGATAAATAATACATGAGAATTCTGCAACATTGTTTCCATTGTTCATCAATATCTCGTCAACAGACTAAAGAAAAGATGAAGTGTATAGCCAGGAATAGCTAAGATAACAACTTTCATTTGGAGTAATCCAGATTCTCTTTTACTATTTTCTGGATCTTCTGTAATCAAATGTCCCTCAAGATTGTTTGAGTGTGATACAATTGCATTTTTGTCCGCAGTTTATAAAAATTATTTTATTTTTTTGACAAAGGAATGAAAATATTTTAAATTCTTCCATGAGCATAGTGTAACACAGCAGGTACAACCAGGCCTGTCTACAAATGACTTCTAGGAAATGCTTTCTAGAATTGTGATTAGTATTGTGTTTTACATCTCTGGTTTTGATGTAAATAAGATTATCTTCTATATTCAGTATTTTTTCAGTGGGTTGCTAAATTTCCCTGAGTATCAAAATCACTAGAATTATTCTGAAACACAAACTCAAGAGTCTCAACTTCAAAGATTTTGATTCCACAGGACTAAAAGGGAATTAAAACCGAATTAAAAATAAAACAAGATTCTACCTTTACTTTTATTTCAATTTTTATCCTTAAAATGTATTGAAGGAACATTTTATAATGACATTATATATATACATATATATATATTTAAAGTGTGTAATACATATATAGAAAAGCCAAGAGTCAAAAACAGTGGTCTAAAACACAGTTACATTTTATAAATAGAGCCTTTCCTACATGATTGTTTTTCATGCCCCAAATCTAAGTGGCCCTTTATTCCAAGAATTGTCTGTTTACCATTTAATGGCATTTGAGAATTTCACACATTGATGCTCGAGTAACTATGGATTACACCTGAAATCTGATTTCTTCACTGAAACCTGATTTCTACCTTCATGACTGGGGAGTGTTTCCTTAAGAAAGCATATGTTACATAGTGAATACTTTCTCTGGTGAATTGGTAAGAACTACATATCACAGATATGAAAATAGAAGAGGCTTAACTCCATCCAGAGAAAATGATTTTGCAAAGCTACTCAAGTTATCGACAGTACGAAGTGAATAAGATTTTAAGAAAAATAAGTAAAACAAAAATACAGTCTGTGCAACAGCAAAGGCAAATATGTTTTTAAGTTTGATTTGCCCAGAATGGTGTTCTGGTAAATCTCAATGCAATATATAAAGAAGCAATTTATGTCTCCACATGGCTTTCTGTTTAGTGTTTCAGAATTGTGAAAAGGCTGAAATATCAGCCTGACGTGGTCAATGGTTTGGTTATAGCATCAAGGATCGGACTTGGAGCTAACCACAGGGTTCCAGTCCCTTCCAGAGGGAAATTCCAAAATGTTAACAGGGTGGACAGATTAGGAGACAGATGAAACCCACATGCAGACTTTCACTAATAACAGAGACATCAGCATACAGTTCCTTGATAAAGATCAGTGTCATCAATGACCCTGACAGAAGCTTATTTCTTTAACAGCCCTCTACCAAAGCCAAGAAATGCTTATTTCAAAGAAGAATAACTTTCCCTATTACTTAGGTTCTTTTCCTAAAACGAGTTTCAGACAGTAGACTATATATGGCTCCAGCAAGAGCACATTCATCAGGAGGTAATGTTCCCTGGGTGTGTGGAGTTGTGCTTACTCAACACCTTGAAATCTGTAGCTCTGTCTTGAGATTCACATCTACGCTATCACTTGGTTACATTCAGATTTGTACAAACACTGGCAAGAAGGCCACTAGCCTCTGCCTTGACAACAAGATTAGCCTAAAAAAGTGTCATACTGCCCATGAAATCACTTTGCAATATAATTTTCATTTGAAAGCACATTATTCAATATTGTTGCTCCTTCTTCCAACAGGGAATTTCATGTGATTGCTGGGTATTAGTTCTTAAAGGTAGATCACACCTGGTCGTTTGATGCCTCAAAGCAACTGTTTCCAACTTTAAGTTTTCTGGAAAAAAAAAAAATTTTAATAACAAAAACTAAGAGAAATGTTATAAAGAACTTTAATACATAGACATTCTCAATATTGACCCCAATCCCCATTTGGTATTGCAAAAAACCTGCAAAGAATTCTTAGGACTCTAAAAATCATCACTCTGGAAGAATGAAAAAGTTAAAAAAAAAAGTTGCTTCTTACTTCTGTTGCTCTAGATATCATATTTGACTATTTTTGTCTCAGAATTCTCTGTCTCAGGTAGGTGAATTATTGCTCTCTCTTTAAAGTATATATATATATATATATATATATACAGTACTTATTATTTTTATGCCATCCATTATCATTGTTTTTGCACATTACTTACAATTTAAAAAGAGAAATGAAATTCATTTCCATGTAGCACTGCAAAAGACATCCTTCATTATTTCCCAGGCTTTACATTTATAAATAATCTCTAAATTATGGTTCTCTCACCAGTGTTAACTTACTATCACTTTCACTTGATGGGAAATTAATATTCATTTACTGGAATGAGGTCCTGATTGAAAGGCACCTAGATGTAAAGTAGATTCTCTTTCATTTCCCCTCCTGTGGTACTGATTTTGATTGGGGAACAGAAGGTATGAATTTATAACATGATGTGCGATTGAGTAACAGCTGTCAGTAATTGGACTCAGCAAAGTTTGTAATAAAATCTCAAGTCATGAAAAATTTACCTGATTTTTGTTTCACTATAAAGACTCAACATTGATCTAAGTTATTGAAACATCTGGCTCAAGTTTTGAGTTTTTGCCACTCTGAAAGCCCTACCTCAAATAGTTGTTTCTATAAAGGACTACTTGATTATTTGAATTTGTGAATTGGAGTTGCCTTTCTCCACAATGATAGAAAGTTATGTTAATGTTTTAAATTGAGATATTTACTCTTGCCTGAATTATAGAGCTAGATCATTAGAAATATTTTTTTCTAAGAATGAATATAAATGAAATGGCACACGAGTTATCAAAAATTTTGAAAATACATGCTAGAATTTCCGTAATATTACACTCATTGTTTAATCAATTACAAAACCCTCATTTCTCTACTGATAAGATGAGCTTACTTATTGGCTTAAAATCTATACATTTGACCAGGAAAGAAACTCATTCTAAGGTGCATATGTTACTATCAAACAAAAACCGACACATCTGAATTCTCAAATAAATGTCTGGAAAGTGTTTTCACATATCTACTTTATTTGTGCTTTTAAAAAGGAAGATTGCCATTCTGAGAATCGTAATAGAGATATAAGAATATTAAAAAGCTTTCTAAAATCAGGCAAATAGTATTATCCCCAGATAAGAAACAAAAAGTCCCAGATTAAGAAAGAAGTTAAAATACTACTTAAATCCAGGGTCCAAATTTTAAAGAACACAATAAAATTATGTGCTTATATGCGATTTTGTTTGAATTACACACAAATCCACATATCATACAAATGAAATAAGTATCATAACCTTATATCTTGCTAAAATTTAAAGTTCTTTCTCAACTCAGTCACCTCAATAGTATTTCGTAAGTTAAATAAGCAAACATACTCCATATGGACTCACTGTCTTATGGTTTTAGGAACAGGAATATCACCAAAATTAATTTTATGATTCAGTGATGTTCAGATGCCAGTGCTTTCACAAGTTGCCGACGGTCTTCCATCTCAGTGCTAGGATTATCAACGTGATAATTTGGTTTAGATAAAGACACATCCAGAGAGCATTTTTTATGAGTTATTAAAATAGTTGTTAATAAGCCACCCACATTTACACAGAATATTCTGTTTTGTAGCAGTAAAAAATAATGTTTATGGGCTAAAGAAAAATTCTGAAATGTTGTCCAAAAAAGATGCTAAAATTGGTGCAAACAGAGATAGGTAAATGGCAAAAGGTTTTGCACACATTAGAACTTAAATTGAATATAACCACATTTAAATCTTTGTATTCAAGGGCTATAATTTTACTGCTGGACAGCGTGTAATGTTACCTAACACATGTAACAGTAAAAATAATAGATTGGATAACAATAGGTTTGACTCCCTTTGTAATGCTGTCTAATTTAGTTGTAAACTGTTATGAATTATATTACTAGTAAAATAAAGTTTAAAGCAATCAGCCCTTAATTTAATGGACAGAAATACACACAACAGATTTGTCTTTAATTTGGTCTGCTTTATCATTAAATAGTTCAAACATATTGAGAAGCATAAAGAAAAATATTGTAAACTTCATTTTACAAAGATCATCATATTTAGCATGCCTTAATATTTTGCCTGATTTGTTTTTTGGATCTTTCACAATCTATTTTAATTATCTTCCATAATTTTACTTCCTTTATCCCTTCTTTGAAGCATTCACTAACTTGAACAAAATGATTTTTATTTTGTTGAAGATGTTTTATACTTTCACCATGTAGTCATAAATATGATTGAATTTTTGATATTTTTGTATGTATATGAAGTTTCATAATGCATGTATGTATATATACACACATTTTTTATGTTGCTTTTGGCACTAAAAATTCTATCTCTAAAATATACATATTGCTGCTTCATTAATTTCTATTTTTGTACACCTATGTTGTAGACGCCCAGATTATTACCTTTTTTTTCTATTTAAATCTAACCAAAATTAAAATAAAAACTGTATATTGCACATACACTAGAGTTTTCTGATGTATGTTTAATGTCTAAAAACAGAAAGCAAAAATATGAAATGTAAATAAATTCAGCTTTACAAGATACTGATAATAGCTCTGAATGAACAATTCATAAGAGTTATGACTCCTCATAAATAGCAAATGAGAAAGCATCACATTGTTTTAATTTGTATCACCTGTTAATGAATCATGGAAGTATTTTATTCTACACTTATTGGTCTGGTTTATTTCATTTTCTACAAATTGCCTGTTGATGTTCATTAAGCAAATTATTTAGAACTTTCATATAGATGACAATGTGGTCTATAAAAACATATAGGATTGTTCTTTTTCCCTTGTATTTCTGCACTGGCTATGATCCAGGACAATGCTGAGTAGAAGTGCTGAGAACAAGAATCCTTACCTTGTTTCCAGTTTGGGGGAAAACATTCAGTATTTCATTATTATGTATAATAATTGCTGCAGTTTTGTTGCTAAAGATTTTGTTTTATGTGGATGTTAAAATCATCAAATTCTTTTTGTTTGAGGTGATTTTATGTTTTTATCACTATTGTTATTGCTTTCAGTCTGTAAATATCATAAATAGATTGATTTCCAAATATGAAACCAACATTATATTCCAACATACATCCTTTCAGAATATTACATAAAATACTTGTGTTAGTTTTCTAAACATAATTCATAAATTTATTGGCTTCAAACAACACAAATGAATTCTTACAGCTTGTAGGCTAGAAATTTGACCTAGACCTAACTGGGTTAAAATCAAATTATTGGCAGAAGTGTGTATTTTTTCTGGAGGTTTAAGAGAACATCTGGTTCCTTGCCTCTTCCAACTTCAAAAGACCATCCATATTATCATCCATTCTCCATCTTCAAAGCCAGCAACTTTGCATTTCTCTGACCACCCCTACACGGTCACATTTCCCTTCTCTTCTGACTCTCGTTTCCACTTTTAAGGACCCGTGATTACATTGGGTCCACCCAAGTAATTAAGGCCCTTAATTCAATTATATCTTCAGTTTATTTTTACCAGAAAAATAACATATTTATGGCTTCCAGGAGATGAATATTTTAAGGAACCATTATTCTGCCTTTTCACAATAGCTTTTATCTGTAGATCCAATTTTCTAAGATATTTTTAAGAACTATTATGCTTATACTCATGAAGTAATTGAACTGAAATTATATTTCTGAAAATAATTTTGCATGGTTTGGCTATTAGGGTAATGCTGCCCTCATAATGCTTTTCAAAATGTTTCTCTCTCCTCTGCTTTCTTGAAGAATTTGTGTAGAATTGATAATAATTCATCTTTATTTGGAAAAACGACAAGTGAAATGACAAATACTGATCCAGCAGTATTTTTGGTTAGAGGGATTTAATTATGAATTCAATGTGTTTAATAGCTATGAGGTTATATTTGTTTGCTAGGATTTTCATGACAAAATACCACAGACTAGGTGGTTTAAACAAAAAAAAATTATTTTCACGTAATTCTGAACCCTGAAAGAAAGTACAGATCTAGTTGCAGACTTGGTTTCTCCTTATGTCTCTCTCTTTGGCTTGTGGAAGGTCACCTTTTTCTTGTCCGCACATCATTCTGATGTCTTTTTGTATGTCCAAATTTCCTCTCCTTATGAGGACATCAGTTAAATTTGGATTAGGGCAAACCCTCATGCCCTCCTTACAATGTAATTACCCCTTCTCTAGCTGACCCAATATTCAAATACAGTCATTTTCTGAAATACTGGGGTTTAGGGCTCCAACATATGAATTTGCAGGGGTCCAGTGGGGGTGCGTGACACAATTTGGTGCATGTCAGAGGCCATTCATTCATATTACGTATTTCCTCTTTCATGATAGGTGGTATTTTGCTATTTTCAAGGGATTTATCCAGTAGCAAATTTATTGACTAAATTTGTTTATGGGTTCTTAGTATTTTTCCTTTATCCTTAAAGAGTTCATCTCTCATATTTGTAGATCAATACTTATCAAAAAATTTGAAAGCTCCTTCCCGGAGATCTTGCACGTAATTTTTGAGTTAGCTCCTTTCTCTCCATTATGCTGCCCCCAGTCTAAATTTTAGCCATTTGATCTTCCCCAATTCTGATCTTTACCTCCATGAAATAGTAAGGCTGTGTTTCATTTCCCCTACCTTCAATGCCTCTTGAAAAATGTTTTAGGCAAAATTTGGGCCATTTGTAGTTGTCACTAATGCCAAAGACCAACTTCTGCTGCTATTTATTCCATGTCTGAAAAACAGTGTCATAAATTACTGTTCTTTTTATTATTCATTAAAGGGAAAATATAAACCTAGTATCTGTTACTTTAACATGATCACAAGTAAATACACTCTACACATATTCATTTGAAATCTTCTCTCACTCTGTCCTACATTCTTAATTTGATCCAAATGATTGACTTGGTTTTCTTAGCATCACATTATTTATATGTTTTTGAAATTAGTTGTGTAATCCTACCTGGAGTGGACTAGGGTGTTTATTCTGTTTCTGTTTTGTTTTCTTTCTGTCTCTACTTTTCTTTTTTTTTTTTTTTCGGGGGTGGGGTGTCTTGAAGTACTGCAGTTACCTCCACTTTCCCTCCAGGGACTCTCATGAAGAACCAACTCCAACTCTCAAAATATACAATGGGGTATTTATAAATTTAGTAAATAGGTTAGGGAGAATTTGGAGTGACTTTTAATCACAAATTTGTACCCATGATCTCTGACCTCTTAGAGTCAGCAGTTTTTGTTTAAGTCAGAATACATTTTTATTTTCTACTGACTTCTTTTTTGTTGTAGTAAAATATAAATAACAAAATTTGCAACTTAACCACTTCAAATATATAATTCATGCAACAAGTATGTCTACAATGTTTCATAACCATCATTCTGTCCATCCCCACTGCATAGAAATAGATCCATAGACAGATAGATTGATTGATTTTCATTTTTTTAGATATTGCTGGGTAGGAAGGGAATTTTAAAGACGCAGGAGACAGGACTTAGACACAGATGTCACATCCACAATCTCTTCACTGGAACACTGTGAAGAAGTAGTTGTGAAATCACAGCTAACATTGCTATGATGTGCCTACTGCAGCCAAGGAGAAGATTAATCCAGGGTCTTCCCCATCAGAGAAGCACACTGTTAGTTTGAACTCCTTGTCAACTCAAGATTATGTAAAATGAACAGATGGGGGATTTCCTCTTCCACAGCTGTCAGTAGCATCTGAAATTCCTCATCAAATGAATCTTTGCCCATCCCGATCATCTGCAGGGGCACAGCCTGCCTCTTCTTGGGACCTCATATAAATCAAATCACACAATATTCAACAAAATTCAGGCTCTCTCTTCAGTTTATCAATAGTTACTTGTTTGGAGCAGAGGAGAATCATTTATCTTGACATTTTACTCCACAGATTATATATTAATTGGGATTTTAGAGACAAAATAATTGTCCTTAAAGATAACCCTTATCTCTGGAATATTAAGGATCTTTGATGGAGAGATTATTCAATATATTGAGTAGAATTTAAATGTAATTACAAGTATCTTTCTAAGGAGATGAAAGATTTCAGAGTACAGGTGATGTGAAAGAAGAAGGGAGATTAGGAAATGGTGGCTTTGGAGATTAGAGTGATACCAGCACAAGCCAGAAAGTTTGAACAGTCACCAGAAGCTAGAAGAGACAGACAATCCCCTAGATCCTCCAGAAGGAGCTGATCCTATTGATACCTGGATTCCAGCCTAGTGATGCTGATTTTATAGTTTTGAACTTCAGACTATAACATAACAAATTACTGTACTTCTAAATCACCAAATTTGTAGTAATTTGTCACAGCAGTGACAGAAAACATGGTTTCCTAATCACTAATAATTTTGACACAGTCATATAAATATATATTTATAATTCTATTTCTACTTAGTGCATTGAGAAAATATTAAGTAATCCCTGTCAATTTTGTGTCTGTCTTTAATGAAGAGTTAATCTGAGAAATTCAGGGTTTGCTCATATCTTCTCCCATGTTCTCATCAGCCACATTACCGTGCATTTATGAGTACAAACTTGAAGAATCTCTCAAATAAGTCAACTTCTAGACAAATCTTCTGTCGTTATAAGTTACCCCAGGAACTCATACTTCATAGCCTGCTGTGGCAGCACCCTCTAACCGATCCTACCCTCCAGTCTCCTCATTCTTGCGGTCACCCTTGATCCCAGGGCAGGAGGTAACTTTCTAGAAGTGTGTATCTGATCCCACAGTATTTATAATTATACTTCTTTATTGAGTCCATTAACTTTCGAGTCAAAATTCAAATGTTTTAATTTAACCCATAAAGACATTCCCCTTACTTTCCTACCTGAACTCTATTCTAATTATACTTTTATCACATCTACATGATTTAACAGCTCCTGTTCTATGCTTACCTCATATCCTATAACACCTTTATCATAGCTATTATCACTTTATATTGTAAAAATGCATTCACTTACCTGTTTTATCTAGCACAATAAAAGTTTCCTTTGGATAACTATCACAGGATTACTTGGTCAAGTATGCTCATAAAAAAGTATAGACTTACTTCATGGCTATGTTTGCTGAATGGATGTTTTTTATGAAAAAAATTGTACTAATGGTGAATTTTCAAAATGTTTAGAAACTTGTTCAATGAGTAATATGTTTGGTGCAATTAAGAAATAAATAAACACTGGGTGCACTTATGACTGAAACAAATAAAGTAGGCATTAAGCTACTTTAAAACTGGAAGACACCTAATTTATGTCTAATTATTATTTTACATATTCATCCTTATAAGATTAATACTGTCTACTTATAATAAATGAATGTAAATAAAATTCAAGTAAATTTATTTAACGTGAATATAAACTGTTAGCCACATATTCATTTTATACATTCCTTAATAACAAATATTTCTTCCAAAATGGAATAATCAATTTTGATTGGTTTTTTAAAAGCTAAAACACCTAAGTTTTTTTTCTTACTTTTAATCTCTTGTTGTCCCCAGCTGATTGTTTCTCTTCCTATTGGTATCATTGGGAAAAACTGTTATGGCAATTAATGACATTCTAAATATAAACATTCAATCCATTGTTAGTAGATGATTAGAATTAAGTGTCTCAAATATCATGATTAACTTCATTATTCAAAGAGAGCTACTTTTTATAGATTTTTTTTTTACCTCACATGATCAAACATAGTTGGAAAACCAAAAAAAAAAACAACGAAAAGTCTCAGAATTATTTTCTTTTAAATTGTGCTTTAGTGTTTTAAAAGAAAGGAAGAAAGAAATATATAAAAGAACAGATGTTACCACTAAGTCAAGGTACTAAATAGCTGACCTAGTTGGTTCTAATTATTAATAGTTTACCACAGCTCTAGCCTTGGCTTCTGTAAAAGTGCTAGCAGAATTGACAGCAGGAGCATACATGATTTATTCATTAAGAATGATCTATAGCTTCCTGCGTTTTAAGCTCAAGGCATTCACACTGTACAATACGATGTCATTCAGCAAGAACTAGTCAGAGACAGGAAACACTTAGCATGTTTACATAAATATCTTTTAAAACAGACTTGACTATCAGACAACTCCCTTGTAAAGCCCTTGTTCTAAGAAACTTGGGTAAAAGATTATCACTCCACACTCAGGAAAATCAATTTTGAAGACTGATAGTGCTTCCAGACTGATGTTGGATTTCCTTTTTCATTGAGTTGAATTTCCTGTGGACTGTGAATATACTAACATTCACCAGGTGCTTTTTCCTCACATAAACAGTGGTTTAAAAAAAAAAAAATCAATGCTCTCCTTATGTTTTTATCAAGTATTCTAAATATATGATGGATAAGATTGTGATGATGGTTATTTAAGAAGCCAACAATGGTGAAAGGCAAACCTGCCGATTTTATATATACTTTAATGATGATAGCATTATCGATAATATTAGCTAGCATTTATTGAGGACACAATAAATGTCGGGCATCTTCTCAGCACTTTACATGTATTATACCATTTAATCTTCAACTGAAATGCTCTGAAATAATTGTTCTCCCCATATTACCAATGTTCACACAAAGACTGTTATCTTGTGTATCTTGCCCCAAAAGACAGAGAAATTCCTAGAGTAATAATATGCTATCAAACTCTCAATCTCATGCTTGACAGATGTATTTCCCTTCCTATTATTAACGACTCTACTTGTACTTTGACTATATCAGATTGTTTACTATTGATGCACAAATAGGCTCGGTTTTATTAGTTGTTGTGGTCTCCGAAAATGATATGTTGAGCTCCTCCTAATCTCCTACCACAGAACATAGACTCATTTGGAAATGAAATGATTGCAAATAGGATTACAGAAGTTAAAATGAGTTTACTCTAAATAGTGTGACCCCCCTAATCCAATGTGACTGGCATTGTTACAAGTTGTCCATGTGAAGACAGAGATTCACAGGACGTATGCCATGTGATGATGAAAGCAGATATTGGTGGTTTGTAACTTCATGCAAAAGGTGGCCAAGATTGACAAGGCACCTCCAGAAACTAGGAAGAGGCAAGGGAGAGCTCATCTATAGATTTCAGAGGAAGCCTGGTGCTTCTGACGGTTTGATCTCAAACATCTAACTTCCAGAATATTCTCAGACAATAGACTCCTGGGTGATGGCAGTGGTGGTGGTTGTTGTCTATCATCTGTTTTCTGATACTTTGTGATGGTAAGTCCAGGAAAACAATAAACAGCTTTCCAGCACATCTTAGATTTGAACTGATTGATGAAATAAATTACGAGGTCTAAATTCGGGGGAAATTTGTTTCCACAGCTTCCTCAGTTATGATAAAATTCCACTATGTTACCAGTCCTTATTTATGCTACTTCCATGGGAAGTATAAGGAAAGAGCTTGAAGAATTTTTTTTTTTGAAGGACAGATACAAGTTGGAATAAAGGTGAGTAGGCAAACAGGAAGGAAGAGAGAAGATGAAAAACTTTCTTATTTTTCATTTAGTTGTTCACACCGGCCCTGGGTCTTGAACCCTGGACCTTGAGATGTATTTGGGACTGCTTGCAGGTGTACTAGACTACTAAGCCATCAGAGCAAACCCAAGAAGAATTATTAAGAAAAAAGAAGAGAGCATGAATTTGCTGTATTAGGGTTCTCCAGAGATTGTTTGTTTTAAGAAATTGTGATTCTGGATTCCAAGAATGTCCATGATTTAAAGTCACCTTGCTTGTGACCTAGGAGAGCCAATGATATATTTCTAGTTCAAAAGTAGAGCCAAATTTCAAGGGCAGGAAAAGACTAATATTCCATCTTAAATAGTCAGACTTCTCTTATTTTCAAGAGAGTCACACTTTCTGTTCTATTAAGGCATTTAACTGATTGGACAGGACAACCCAGATTAGGGAGGGTAAACTGCTTTAATCAGAATACTGATTCAGATAAAGCCCCTCATAGGCACACACACAGAATTTATTATTGACCAAATGCTAAATACCTCACAGGCCAGACGAATTTAACCAGAAATTGTCCTAGTCACACCTGAAGGATCTATTAAGATAAGAAATGATTGCTCAAAACTAGGATTATATAATTGAAAGCCTTGAAATCAACTCCATGAATCTTCTTCTGAAAAAAATGAAATACAATTTAGAACAACAATTTATTTTACATTCCACTGACATATTATATCCTATGTTTATTTTTTTAATTTATACCAATTAACCAATAGTTCAGTCATTCTTGCAAATGCACTGTTATATATTGTATAACATAAATAAGCATGTTAATTTAAAAATAAATTACTTTTTATGCTTACAAGTTTCTACTAAATATTAAAACCCCTTGAGCAAGAATTCAACCCAGCATTTTGTGATACTCACTATGGTCTTTCTACCCAAACTCTGAATATTGTTCCCCTGAGTGGGAAGACATGAAAGACCCCGGACATATCGCTGTGTGTAGATGGAATTTAGTGTTCTGTTTTTGTTAAACTTAACTAGAAAAGGAGTCATAGTTATCAGTCATTTACAAAGTTAATTAGTGAAGAATTACACTCCACTAGACCTACTTCTTCATGTATGTTATAGTCAAATAGTACTATTTCATGCGTTGATCTAAAATGACTAGAGCACAGCTTACTGATTGCAGTTTGCTAGGTTTAGTTCTAAGTATTTCTTTCTTTCAAAAATAGCTTAAATATTTAATTTTCCAAAAAGAATAACAACCTACATGGAATAGCAGAGAAGAGTTCCTTGTCATCAGCTGGTTATAAAACTTGGCATCTTTTCTTTTTCTTTTGACTGACTTTCTTTGACTATGGTTATCTTTTTTATTTGGTGATGTGGGCAGTATGATAGTCAACAAAAACTCTTCAACACTATATAGAATAACTGCTGAGCACCCAACAGCTGGTAAATGCAAGTATTTTTGTTGAGGATCTCTGTTTTTGTATTTTATTAAACATAATGAGTTTTAATGAAAAAATATTGATAAAGAAAGGTGGTAGAATCCCATTTATATACCTTACTGGATTTGAGATCTCAGATGAGCATTTCCTTCTGTGAACTCAGTTTCTGCAAAATATGAGAATTCCTGCCCTCCTAAATCACAGTGTTGCTATGAAAATTAAATGGGACGAGGCATGTGATACTATTTGTGAGCACTATTTGTGGTACTATTTGTGAATTATGAACTCATTCAAACCACAAGATTTCAAGTCTTCTATATCCAGGCATTGTTAGAATCATTGAAGAAAAAAAAAAAAAAGATGGTAACAGCATGGTCTCTGGTTTCTAAGGATTTAGAAATATAAATAAAGGAATATTTGTACTGAATTCACAACCACAAATATTTCAGGATGGGTAGAACTTATCAAATACCAAAAGTTGTGGTAGAAAATAAAATTATAAATGAAATTAAGGTCTAGTTTGGGTAGCATCTTATGCAGCTGAGCAGGAGTTTAGATTTTTATGCAAAGGAGAGCTGCTGAAGTGTTTGCAAAATAGATATAACCTGATCACTTTTATATTATCAGACACATTTTGGCAGAAATAATTTAGTGACATATTAGAGAAGGCATAAGCTCAGTGGATTAAGGAATGTTACCTTATGCCTGTAACATGTTGCTGATTTAGTGCATCTATTTAATAAAAAGATATTAATAAAACTGTTGAACCAAAGTTTCAAGCCTCCAGAGTAGATAGTTTTCTTTTCGCACTTGTCTTCACACACATATTTTTCTTTTTTCCACCCATTACTCTATGAGCAAGTGTCGCTATCTCTAATTAATAGATGAAAAAACTGAAGCACAAAGATATTAAATGACACAGTAGAAGATAGATGCTAACCCCTTCAGAGCCAGAAATAGAGTACAGTGTAATTATTTTCCAATGATCAGAGTTTTCTTAAAAGTCATTTAACATTAGAGTACTTCCACTACCTATAGACAAGTAGAAGTCTTACTGGTGTCTGACTTTGGTTGTCTGAGGTTACATGGCATTCTCCTGGTTCTGTTTCTTACTGAAACACAGAAAGAGGATGAAATGTACCTGAACACTTCACTGAACTTTGCTCTACTTCATGGATATACCACAACTTTAATTGTATCCTTTCTATAATATATTTATATAAATATATTTAAGTGATAGTAGAAGTGGTCACAGCAGCCAGCAGAGACAAATTCCAGCTCCTAGAATACTTTCTGTCCTTGTAGCTCTTGGAGGTTGTTGTTAGAGCTTCACAATGTTGAAAGGGAGGAATTGAGGTGCTTACGTGTGATGTATATGATAAATGTCCCAAAATAATCGGCTGTGTTCTAGTCATTAGTCATAGCCTACCTGTGCCTTAGGAGACATTCATGTTTTAATAATTGTAAAACAAAGTCTATAATTATCAAGTGATCTGCACAAAAAATTGCATAGATTATATTATGCAAAGTATACATATATACCATGTAGAATTGATTTAGAAATAATAAAGATCATTTTGTATTTCTAATATCAGTAACAAAAACTAAGAAAAGCTTACAGCTCATATGTTTCATTGTACAACTCTCAAAGAAGAATATGTGAATAATAATTTTATTTATGCTTTATATAGAAAGTTATTTAATAAGCATAACTTTCCATATTTTCTGGTATTGTATCATTGTTATATTAAATTCACCAGAAACACTTTACACAATATGCATGGTTCTATTTGAATTTATATTCTTAAATAATAGATAATAACAGGGAAGATTGTTCAATGATGGCAGACTGTTAAAATCTCAAGCTCACTTCCTCCAAAGATACAACAAAACTACACTTATTTAGGAAAACATGACCTTTTAAAATGAAGAGGGGCTAAGATCTGCACATCTTTGTAAATGGTGGGAGAAGCTGATCAATATCTGCATGAATGATGCACAGCACTAAGACTCTGCGATCCTTTGAGAGGAACCAGTGATACAGATTCTAAGGTTGAAGGACTAGCTCCCACAGCAGGTACCACCACACCTAGAACTGATCTACAGTGTATACAAGCTGGTGTGGAAAGTAGAATGCCTCTTCCTTAGAGAACAATAAGATTTGGGGAGCAAAGGAAATAAGAGAGAAAGTATGGAGAGCTAATAGATGAATTGAGAACACATATGACTGCAGAGGATTCATTTGTTGAACCAAAACTTTAGGAGAGGGAATAATAAAGAGGAATAACTTCCCTGTGAACTGAGACTCTGCTGGGAGCCTGACTTTTCTTTTTTTTTTTTTTTTTTTTTTTTTGGTCTGCAAGAGACTGATGCCATAAGCAGCCAAGCACATCACAGAAAAATAAAATTATGGACCAACCTCTCTGATGAACATAAGCAGATGAAAAAATCCTGACTAGAGTATTAGCCAACTGAATTCAGTGATATATCAAAATGATCATCTATCACAACCAACTGGGATTTAGTCCAATATGTAAAGATGTCTCAATATACTCAAATCTACTAATGTAATATACCACATCAACAAAAGCAGGGAAGAAATTATATAATCTTATCAATAGATGAAAGAAGATATTTGACAACATTTAACACCCATTTATGATCAAAATTGTCAATAAATTAGATGTGGAAGGAACCGACTTCAGCACAATAAAGATCATATATGATAAATTCACAGCTGAATGTGTTTCTTCTAAAATCAGGAACAAATCAAGTGTGTTCAGCCTTATCACTGATAGTCAATATTGCATTGGAAGCCCCAGTCAGAAAATTTAGACAATAAGAAGAAATAGAATAAATCTAATTTGGAAAATAAATAAAGCTATCAGTATTTGCTGAAGACATGGTGATATAAGTAGAAAACCCTAAAAACACTATTAATGAAATTATTGAAATTGATAAATGAGTACTGTAAAGGGGCAGTTAAAAAAGTAATAAATAAAAATATGTTGCATTCTATATGCAAAGAGACAAAAGAAAAATGTGAAATGATTCAATTTATAAAACAAAAAGATAATTAAATACCTTGGAATAAACTTACAAAGAAAGTGAAAAACCTCCTAAAGAAAACTCTAAGACATTATTAAATGAAATGAAAGATATAAAGAGATAGAAAAATATTACATGCTTATGGTTAAGAAGAATTTAAAACCACTAAAATTATAATTTTACCTAAAGCATTTTAAAGATTTACTGCAACTCCCATCAAAATTAGCGTCTTTCAAGGTAACTGAAAAAAGTTAATTTGCATGGGATCACAAAAACCCCAAATAGCCAAACCAATCGTGAGAAAAAAAGAGAGCAAAAGTGAGGCATCACACATATAATTTCAAAATACACTACAAAGTGATGCTAATCAAAACAGCATGGCACTGGAAGAAAAACAGGTACACATATCAGTGAAGTAAAATGAGGTCCCTAGAAATACACTCACACATGTGTGGTTAATTTACAATAAAGGAGCCAAGAGCATGCAATGGAGAAAGGAAAATCATTTTAATCAATGTTGTGAAAACTGGAC
Source organism: Solenodon paradoxus (assembly GCA_004363575.1). Lineage (NCBI taxonomy): Eukaryota > Metazoa > Chordata > Mammalia > Eulipotyphla > Solenodontidae > Solenodon > Solenodon paradoxus. Next base: position 43,884 of record RJWH01000389.1, read on the forward strand.
AGTCACATGAAAAAGAATAAAGCCAAATCACTCTCCAACACCCAGCACAAAATTAATTTAAAATGGATTAGAAACTTGGATACAAGACCAGAAACCATAAAATACAGATAAGGGAAATATATATGCATTCCATGTTATTGACCATGGAAAGATCTTTGGGAACATGACAAAAGAAGCAAGGGGAAAAAACGAAAAATAAACACACTAAAATGTTTCTGCATAGCTAAAGAAACTACCATCAAAATGACAAGATAGTGTAATAGGTAGAAGTTAGACATAAGGAGAGAATGGTGGAAAGGGGGAAAATAAAAAAAGAGAAAACACACACAGAAAGTAGGCACCAACATTCAGCTTAAAGGTTAGGGAAACTACCAATCAGCAGTCTTAAAAAAGACCATTCAATGCCAGACTGTGTGGGCTGGTTTTAACTAGTATGCAATGCAGGGACAGAAAGAGCAAGTTTCACCTTTTGGTGAACCCATTTCACTATATGCTCATTATATAAAACATTTATGGTTTTGATTCCATTGTGGGCAATGAGGGAAAAAATGCCCTTGGGACCAAGGGCATGGTACTCAGCTAGAGTTTCATTAAGGTTCAAACCCCTAGAATTTGGTGTCAGCTCTTGTGGAAATGACATGCCTTCTACCGTTGGGGATATACTCTCACTTTACCCTCTTCCAACCTTTCGCTTGCCACTTTTCCATAGCACCTTGCCCACCTTGCACCTTTATTTTCACTTTGCTGCTTTGTCAAAATGTCACCTCCATATGGTTGTCAGCTAGTGAGAGGGAATGCAGAGAAAGTTGGCCAACAAAGCTATCACAGTTGTGCACTTCGTAGAGAAAGCTCTGTAATACTTAAATCTTAATGGGATTGCCTTATTCAGAGAGGAGAGCATTACATCTCATATTTCTAATTTATCACTGTTGTCCCACTCCTGAGATGGGAGATAACAAGGGTTTCTTTATTTCCCTCTTTTCTTTCTAGCAGTCCATATATTTTTGTGTGTCAGATCCTCTTTGCTCCCGTTTTCATTGGGGAGTCTGAGAGGTAGTGACTTAAGAGTTGCCTTTTTTCCAGGTAGAGGTAGAGAGAGAAAAATCTCACAATTTTTTTTGAAGGTCTTTAAATGTTTCTGAAGCTAATCATTGTCAAATCATATAACACTGAGATTGTTTTCTATAGTGTTACTCTGGGGTGTCTGCTATCAAACTCATTGAAGTCACTCTTCAGAGGGACTTATCTTACCTTCCACCCTTATTTTCACTTTGCTACTTTGCTAATAAAACTTTACTATTTGCTTTACTTCTCCTGAGTTCTGGTGAAACTGTGATTGGTGACCCATGTTTTGTGATAGATCTACCCAAGAAGCAAGAACGTGAAGGTGAGACTCCTCGCAATATAAATCCTACTGAGTAGGAGAAGATACTTGCCCATTATGTATCTCTCAACAAGTCAATATTCAACGTATATAAAGAACTCATAAATCTCAACAATAGAAAAGCAAACATTCCAATCAAAACTGGCAGAGGACCTGAATATACATTTCTCCAAAGACATTGTATAGATGATCAACAGACATATGAAAAGGTATTTCTCATAACTTATAAGTAGGTCAATGCAAATCAAAGCACAAATGGGGTATCACTTCACCTGTGGGAATGGTTATTATCCAAAGACTGAAAAAACAAATGTTAACCAGAGTCAGAGAAAAAAAGAACGTTTTAAACTGTCGATGGGAGTGTAAACTGTTTTAACCATTATGGAAAGAAATATAAAGATACCTCAAAAACTTGGGAATGGAAATTCCATATGATTCCCTTATCCCACTCCTGGGTATTTACCTAAAAACAAACAAACGAAAAACTCAAAACACTAATTCACAGTGATATATTCATTCCATGTTTACTGCAGCATTATTTACAATAGCCAGGAAATAAAAATTACCTGTGTCCATTTACACAGTGGTGGTCAAAGAATATGTGCAAAGTTTATATATATAATAGAATACTACAGAACCATAAAAATGATTAAATCCAACCATTTGCATAACATGGATGTAACTAGAGGGAATTATACTAAGTGAAGTAAAAGAAAGTGAAAGACATACTGAATGATCTCATTCCTATGTGGACTATAAAGAAACAAAGAAAATGAATAGACAGAACAAAATCTTATCCTTGGACAATGACGAACTGAGGTTACAACAGGGAAAGAAGTAGGGGGTTGGAGCAAAAGATAGTGGGGTTATAATGGACCACGATGGAGGACTATAAGAAATCTGATTGTGCATGCAGTGTGTAAGCCTGTACATCTAAACTTACATTTTGTAAATTATATTTACCTCATAAAAATATGATAAAGAGTAAGCCTGTACATCTAAACTTACATTTTGTAAATTATATTTACCTCATAAAAATAAATTAATAAAAGCAGCCTGACACAATGGCAAAAGTGGAAATGAGAGGACCTGATAGTATTTGAATCCAATTCTACTGCTAATTTTCTGAAAAATCCTAGATGACTGCTTAATTTCCCTTAGTTTTTCATCTTCTTTCAGCAAAATTCTTTGAGAACTGACAAACTTTTATATAAAATTTTGGAGATGATGATACACTTTCAGATACTATTCTCTGATTCATTGCTCTGCATAAGCTTCAATCCTTGGTAAGATTGCTTTTCATGTTTCTCAGAGTAGCTATTAAACAGACGTTTGACCGACATGAAATCTCTTTTATCTTAGTTTTATATTATACCTTTATGTTAGTTGATAATTCAATATATAACAGTAACTCTTTCAGTTAGAAATATGAGAGTAGAATTTCTAATATAAATCAATATTTGCATAAGTTGAAGGAATTACTTCTGACTTTCATCCTATGACTTTAATGCTAAATATTAGCAGTTCTTTTTAAAACACAGCATTAACTATTTGGATTGTTGACTACATAATATGTATATATTATTTTAGAATGCAAATGTAAAAAGTTAAATAATTTCTGCAATCCCAAGGAAATTTTTCTTAAAGCATTATACTTTTCCTATAACATGTAGCACGTTATAATGAGGTTATAAAACAAAAGGGACAACTGTGTATTTCTCACAGTTTATTTCTCACACACACAGTGTCCTATGGGCACTGTGAGAAATACTTGAAATACAAAAAGCTTATTTCAGGATAAAATGGTCATTTTAGTACATTCAGCCCTAGGAAAAGTTTCCTCCTTACAATGCTTCATGATTAATTAGTCAAGAGGACTCTGGACTTTCCATGTCATTTCACTGGAGGCACTGGATGTATCTTTGAGGAATAAAATGGCAGATGGAACACAAACTTGGAAACAAGTTGGGATAGCCTGTAATTTATAATTTTATTTCCCTAAAAGTTATTATATATAATAAAAATAATAGAATAAAAAAGCACAGAATAATATGATGTTAGGTTGCAAGCTCTTCTTTTTGAGGTATTATTTTGCTTGGGTTATTGGATTAGATGATATTCATCTTTTAAATTCATGAGAATAATATATTGTCATCTGCACTCTTTTATTTCTCCACAACGCAGTAAATGAAACTAAGACTGCTATAACAGAATGGAGAAATGTATTGAAAGTCAAAGTGTGGGTATAGTGGTGACTGCGTGGTGACTCCAAAGACACATGTAAGAGCAGCTATGAAGATTCTAAGCCTAATCCGTCAGGATTTAAGAAGAGGGAAGTGATAGCTCTCATTTCCATCTCCACTAACACACTTAATTTATGCTTATAGAGAAGTGTTTTGTAAATAAATTCTAAATAATAGTCACTAATAAAAAACATGATTTTCAATAAATTTCACTAACAGATTTTTAGGATTTTTTTTTTTAACCCAGGCATTTGTCTAGGTTTCCACAATAAAAATGTGAAAAATAGTTTCAGTTCAAATTAAATCAGAAAAAAAATCAGTGTATTTTGCAATCTTAATTTAATAGCCCAGAAAAATTATTTAAATGTAGATATATAATACATAAGGAATATCAGAAGTCTGAAGCCTAATAAAGTTGTATAGTAGATTTATAAATTCATTTTTGTGGTTTATGGATAGTTTATTATCTACATTTTTACTAACCTCAAAAGAAAACAATGTCTCTAAGAAACATCAACGCTCTATATTAAATCAGAACAATAAACAGCTCAGAGAGATAAAGATAATTTCATTAATGATGATAGGAAGCTGGCTCGGATATAAGTAATTTCCTACTCTTATCTTTTGTTTTTAGTCTCAACTTCAAAAGAGTAATGAGAGTCAGCTTTTCCTTCTCCTTTTCCCTCTTAAGGCTTTCTGTAAATGTATTGGGGAAGTTTTAGGTTCTGTGTAATGCTAGGATGACATTTGAGAAATAAAAAATATTGCATTTTTAAACAGGATTTATTTCTACCATGCCATATCAACAGTACTAAATAATTACTAGTTAAGGAAAACGATGACCTAAACCATTGTCAGCAAAGAGAAATAACAATATGAGTCTGTGATTTTCTGTTGCTGTAATATCTGCTTTAACCATAGATTTAAAGGTACAAAAACCCAGGACTCCTTTTATGAATGGTTGACTATTATGTGTGAAATTATTATTTTTTGCAATGTTAAATGTGAAATGATTTATAAATCTTTGAAGATTTAATCTGGTAGCCAAAAATACAATAATGTTAGGTGGGTTTAATATTAACAGAAAAATAGTTTTGCTGAAATATAATCGATGTAAATGAAACTGTAAAGGTCAATTCAATTAAAGGTATATGTTATATTTCCTTTTGCTATTTTTTTCCTTTCTTGTTTCATGCCTCTTCTGTCTCCTCATTTTTAACTCCTGTCTTCTATTTCTGAGAATTCTTCCAACTCTAATCTTGGACTCATCTGTGAGTTAGAAAAGCAAACCCAGTTTTCTTTGCAGCCCATCCCCTTGTCTACTTACTCCAGCGTTTCTCCCTAAAACCACCTCCCATTTGTCAATGTCTGGTTTTCCTCTACGAGTCATATTGAACCTTCCTTTATTCATTAAACACCTCCAGATTCCCCCAAGTAACATGTTGAATTCAGGAAATGAAAAGAAGTAGGTTCAAATTTAGGGTACAGTGTACCCTATTGTTAAAGATAGAAATGAAGGCAGAAACCATGTCACAAACAATCTGGATGACTCAGCACATTTAAACTTCATCACAGAGTTCATAAATGACTTGAAGCAAGAATGTATTATATTCCTATTTGTTTTAGAAAAATTTCTCAAAATCAAAATATAAAATATACTGAAATAAGAAAGACTGGGAAAAATGGAAACATTTGATCGCTTTCAATAATTGCATGTGTACACAAAATAAATTGCTGGTTTTTGATCACATAGACTATAAATCATACATAAATTTTATCAGAAGACACCATCAAAGTATGAACTGTAAATTTTATGTAAATTTCACTACATTCGGAAATAGGAACAAAAATGTAGGTCTTTTGGTCATTAAATAACTTTCCTTAAAATACATACACACACAGACACACACACGCTCACAATCACACACATAAACAAATAAACATTCTATTATACTGTCAAAGGCATATTTTGTAAATCAAACTTCAAAAGGGTAAATGAAAGAATTGTGTAACCATGTAACCATAATCATAATTGTTTATTGACTAGGAGTCAGCATGTTTTGGTATAGACTTTGAATAGAGAAATTTTTGTGTATTTCTTTGATTCAAAGTGTACAGTTGGTATTGTCTCTAAGTTACTTCCCCCAATATTCTTCTGACTTCAGTTATGTTCTCAGACCTTAGTCTTATTTATTTACATGACTCAATGATTATTGCTAGTAAATCTTATCTAAATTCTGTAAAAGAAATCATGAAAAACCCTCAGAGTAAAAAAAGAGAAAAAAATACCTTCAGCAAGAGCATTTACTAACAAAATAAAGAACGTTTGATAGGTGAAAATTCAGGTACATTTTAAGTATCAAAATAAGCAAAAATAATTCATTAAAAGAGAGAAATTATGAATGACAAGTAAATGAAAATTGCATTTATCTGAAAATCTGTGATTATAAAACGCATCAACACATGTACATATAAACATCACAGGCCTGTGTTTTCTCTGTGTATATTAGAATTGTTATCACATATGTAATGGTTGTGAAATCTGAGACAAATATCAAAACAGAATCAGTAGTAGTTTTGTATTTCATTTGTCAATAAATTTGGCCAAGTTAGGTTGCTAGCTCATCATAAGTACTGGGAAGATGCTGAGAGTTGGTGATAATTCCTTAGAGAAAGAGTTTTCTCCTCTCCACTAAGATCTGGAGGATTGTTTAGGACTTTCCAAAGGCTTGAAGATGTTCTAAACGCCTGAGCATGCCCAGAACACTAGACCAGAGTAGATGACCTAAAGCAATCTTGAATAGCTAATAGGGAAAATTAGCATAAAATTAGCGTTATGGTGTCTTGCCCCTACCCACTCACCTCAGGTTCCACACTTAAGGTAAAATATGTGCAGTAAGAACCAGAGTAAGAGAATCATACCTGTCAATCACCCTGGGAAACAAGAGTGACCAGCCCACAGGGGAGGTTCCAAGAAGGGACCAGGGAAACAAACCCCAAGGAAGAAAATTGTCCGGGATATTTCCCCTTTGGGTACAGCAGACTCTCATCCCTGAGAACGTACTTTGCTCAAATAAACTCGCTTTGCTCAACTTTCCAGTCTCTCATCTGAAATCTGTTGTGGAGAAGACAAGGAGCCAAGGAAAGGAAAAACCCAGTAACAGCCACGATTTTACAGAATTGATTTAGTCCAGTAAAATTGATTGGCCACATCAGTACAGAAATAGATGCATTGGAGTCTAGAAAGATTAAAATCAGGCCCTTTAGGTTGGTGCATATCCACAAAAACATCTATAAAACTAGACCAGAGAAAAAAGAAAATTGAACTTTGTAATCAGGCACTTTTAAGTTTAAGTTCTAATTTGAACAGGGAGTAAGCTTAAGCAAATTTCTTAGCCTTACTTAAACTCTATTTCCCTATTTTAAAATTAAGATAATAAAGCTAATTCAAAAAAACTTGTAGAGATAGAATAAGATAACACATGTATTACATCAGCACAGAGTCTAAAACAGTAAGTGTTCAATGAAAGATAGCATTAAAGCTGCAAACTGAATTGTCATAAAGAGGAACTGCCATTCAGAGCACAAAAATTTAATTGGGGACAGGCAGGTTAGAAAGAATAATGAAAGAAAGACTCTTTGGGAAAAGGATAGCTAATACAAGTGTCCTCAACAAGTAGAATTTTAATGCACAAAATCAAGAGAAAACGGAATTTCAAAAATGATAGTAGAAAATACTCTAGAATTGTTAGGTGTTTTCATATGGGTTATCAGTAATCTTTGACTTGAGTGAGTTTTAACCTAATTATGAAAAGTCTTGAAATCCACACCAAGAATAATTTGATTCTTGAAGTACTAAAAAGCACTGGGCATGTTGCAAACAATTTAATGTCCGAAAATGAAATCTTTTCCTTTACCGAAATCATTTCTCTCTTATTTTAATGTTTAGAGCTAATGAGCCTATGAAGAAAACCCAGCATTTTTTTCCTCAAATGTGTCAATTAAGAAAACATATATATTAATATTTATCATAGATCTTCCAAAGCATTTGAAAGTGTGAACATTATTTTTGTACCCTTAGCAAATCTCATTTACCAATTTCAACTCAGATATTCTGATTCTAAGAACTAGTATTCAGAAGAAATTTTTAAATGTGTTTTAAAGAAAAATATTCCCAACTTTAAGGAAGTGATAGTGTCAGGTATCTCAAAATTGTCCAAACATACTTATGAACCATTCTTCTTCTATTCTTGTAAGTCTGGTAGATTCTTTCAGAACTGACAACATTTCCTCTCTACTGCATAATAAACACAGGCAGACCCCCTCCTTCCCCCAACCAGTAGACACTGAAGGGAAAGAAAACAGCTGGTGTATGAAAGAGAAGCTTGCTCACACGTTTCAAGATAACTTCCGATTAGATTCATCCTTTGATTATTCCAACCCACAATGTTTTGGGCTTGAATATAAAACATATTGAGTGTTTCAGGCAAGAATATTTGTTTCTGAATGCCAGGCTCTGTGTTCAGCCTAGCAGAAAGGCCTCTTATCCCTGTGGGCTCCCACAGACTTGTAGAATAAAAGTAAGTTCTGCATCAAGGGTTTGCTGTGGTCTCCGAAACCATATCAAACTGCCTGTGTCATGCTCTTCATTCAACAGATGGAAAATATTGCCTTGCAGCTTAGTGCCAGGAAAGAAGACTCATTGGGAGCGGTGAATAGGGGGCCCAGAGACGCGGACGGGCCATATGCATTCCAGCGAGGGGTTAACGGTCAAGAAAAGTCGGAGTTCACTGAGGCAAGACAGAGAGAAATGGCCAAGCTGCTTTTGTGATTGATGATCAGTGGAATGCAAAGGAAGAAGAGAAAGTAAGCACAAAAAGACAGTTCCGTGTGGAACACAGGCATTAATAGTGACGATAACAACTAACCCGCATGATGATTTATGGCTTTGCCCTCAAGCAAATCCACCCATCGGGGGCGGCTAATAATATGCAAACCGTGAGGAAACGCTCAAAAGTAACAGTACATTACAACCGCGAACATTCTTTTGGAATTTGGTTGCTTCTTTCAGAAGTTTCCATACTCAGTCAATATCTACCATCATCCATCTAGATGTGATTGCACCATGCTTGCTGCACTAAATCTTGATTCCCGGCAAGCAGGGTCATCTGCGCACATCTTACTGACTTCAAAGTTTATTGCGCTTGTATCCCTTTCTTAAAATGTGCTTTCACGTAACTGCTTTTGTATTTTCTGATTTTACTTTCTTCTCTTAGTATAGCATGTCCTACCAGCCCTCTCCAAAACTATGACAAGTCCTGGCCTCATGAGGCAATTGGTTTGATATCTCATAAATCCAGGTGACAATACTCAAGAAGCAGTCTCCACTCCACTCGACAGAGGAGAAAACTACAGGCTTGGCATAGGGAGAGGAATCTAATTTATGAAGTTCCTGTAGACATGTTCCTATCTTTATGGTCTTCACATTAAGGCACTAATAGACCATTTTCAGGCCAAAGGGTAGGACAAGTAGATCAAATTCAGGTGACTGTCTAAAATTCCTGAGCACCTCCATAAGCTCCCCATTTACGTATGTTTTCTTTTGATAGACTGACTTTATTTACATTGAATGCAAGGTAGAAGGTAGGGCATGAAAACTAGATGATGGATGGATAGATGTATGCATCCATAGATACAGATATACCGAGAAAAGAAGTTATTTTCTTTCATATTAAACATTTAGTAAGTGCTTACTATGTATCAGATATTTTACATTTATATTTACTTCTATTGGTCCCTACTTAACTCTCTAAAAATTAGGCTCTCCTCTTAGGTACAGGTTTTTAATATGGAAATGCAGGCATAGTTTCAAAGTCACAGGATAACTAGCTGGCCTTGGTTACCCTGGTAGACTCATTCTGCAGATGCCAAAAAAAGAACCATGCTTCTCATTGTTCTGCCAGACAGTCTGAATTGGGGAAAAACTGGAAGTGTGAATCCAAATCCTGTCATATCAACAGAACTTAGAAGAGACATTTTCTTCCCTTCTGATCCAAAGAATAAATATTTGTGTATCCCTTAGGTGCTCAAACAACTTATCATTAACAAGCTGTAGCGCTGAGATTTAGACAAAAGAGAATTAAACATTTTAATAAGAGTTGTGTAGCCAGTCTCTCTGAATTCAAGTCATCCAACTCTGGGATTACATGGCATGCAATTACTACTCCCTTAAATTCTTCCTGTTCATTATCAGTGGTCTTTCTTGCTTATTTGCAATAATTCATCTTATTCAAGTAGTATAAGCAATTTGTCTTATTTTATAATAAGATATTTCAATACAATTCTGAAAGACTTATGTAGATATATAAGAGAACAAGCATAGAACTGGTCGTGCTTTTATTTTAAAATGATCTAAAAGCAATTTAAGTATATATTCATAGCTAAAATATATTAGATTTTAATACATTTAGATTTAGCTCAGGTGCACTAACCTATTAGCGTATTTCACTATTTGGGTAAATGTGCACTTAAGCACAGCTGACACCTTTTTTTCACTGGCAACAAAATAAGTGAACATTGCCATATTTATAGTTGCAAGAAAGTCTGCATTAAGTTACTTCAACTAATGGATTATTTTGCATCAGAATCTGAATGGAGAGAAGGAAAATAGAAAATATCGAGGTGGGATAGGTCTCACAGAAACCTAACCACAGAATCCTGACACATGGAGAATACAAAGTAGAATGACTCAGTAAAATTTAAGGTGCTTTCACCTACTTGCAGAACTTTTCAGGTTGCCAAGAACAGTATTTGCTTATATCGCTGTTCTTTCAACGACAGGTCCTCTCTACCTCCATCTTGTTTCTGCTTCTGTACCTGAATGTTTCACTAAACCTCGAATACAAATTCTTCTTTCAGCATATCTAACTTCAGGTTGCTTTCATATTTTATTCGTAGATATTGCCTTTGACTATGTGTTATGGGCAAAATAATAAGTATTAGAAATGCCCATCTGTCTGAAATAAACAGGATCTTGCTTTCCTGACAAGCAGCAGTAGAAAACTGACTTTTAGAAATGCATTAAATAGATAATTCACTTGGAACTAAACAACTGCACAGTGGGTTATTTCAAAGCTTTGACCACATCTTGACCCCTGCTCAGTATCACTGTATTTCTGGTTTTCTTGGTTGTTCAAAGTATGCTGTCTTTTCTAATCCCCAAAATCAGAAGAAAAGATAAATGGTGACAAAGGGTTAGATATTCAAACCTCAGTGAACAATATTTCAGAATATTGCTGAGGAAAATTAATGATCAGAATGTTTCCTACGTTGGCAGAGTTCATTTTCTTAGCTTAATTTTGAAAAAGTAGAATCCCATGTTTGAAGAGTTAACTTATGGATATAAAATTCTAAATCTTTTATTCATTCACAAGAAACTTCCTTATCATAAAATACTGTATCAAGTCATGCGCTGGACAAAAATGATTTCCCGTTTCCTCTTAAACAGATATAACCTGAAAATCATCACAAATACTGTTTTACAGTGATGAATAGCTGAAACCTATATAATGTTATGATTCAATTTCCTTCAATAAAATTAACTAAAAAGATGTTTTTACATTAGCTTTCCAGTTTTTTAAAAAATGATCTCCATCTACTTAGATGTCTAAAAACAGGAAACTGGGTGAAGCAAAAAAAAAATTTCTGTAATGTGAATATAGTCAAATATTTCATTTATTGACATTCCTTATCCTATATTTTTAACTGAGAACATGTAGATATGACATCAAACTTTTTATTAACCCTTTAGATCACGTAATTGTAAAAATGGTACAATAGTTAAGTGCATCAAAATTTGTTTCTTAGATTTCCTATGTCATTACTGAATTTGATTATTTTTTCAGAAGAAAAGGAAACAGACTTTGAAATCTAATGGAGGAAAAGATTCAAAGACCACAATGAAAATAAACGATAATATGAAAAATGAACCATGTTAGAGCTGAGCATCAATGCATAGCATCAGTACATATTACCATGAAACTGAGATTCTCTCAAAACAATCCTTTCCTGATTTCCTTTCAGTGGGATTCACAGCCCCCTACACACATGTACCCACACTCGTGCACAGCTCTGTGCAATGGCTACCATTTTCCTCTCCCCCATTCACTCTTGTTTTGAATCGCTTCGCTTTGAGAACATTTCCAATACATAAGACTGCTTAAATTATAATTTAAGAGAGGAAATTAATAAATAAATTTACATCATAACATTATATAGGTTTAAGCTATGAATCATTGTAAAACAGAAATGAAAATAATATTACTAAAAGATTTATAAGGGCGTGCCCTGATGGTGCAGTGTTTAGGTCAATCCCCTCTGAAGCAGGGCAGGCCACATATCTCTGGGTTCGACTCCTGGACCCAGTGGGGTTGAATGGGTGGGAGGGAAGCAACCATTGTGAGCAACTAAATAAAAATGAAATAAAGATACTCCTTAAAAAATGATTTATGGGAATATATTTGTAATCTCTAATTATGACAAGACCTTACTTACAATTTTTGATAGAATAGGTAAGAATCTGATGAGAGGAGAAAAATAAGAGTGAGGGAACTAAGATACAGTATATGAGTATATTCTTCTCTAGAATTAGTCATTTTGATATCATTTTCAGAAGAAAATAAGGAAAATAATAAATTTTCAACACATGACATTTTTGTTGTTCATTTACTTTTTTTTTTTTAATAACTTCTTACCCTTGTACCATTTCCCTACTAATGTTTCCTCCATGTGGTCCCTATTTATCCACGCCTTGAGGGCACACACATATACATAGAGGGGCATAAAAAGATAAAACTCTATACTAGCAAACCAATAGCAACACCCATTTTTAGCATTCTATGATGGTAAGAGCAGTGTGATTTGTTCACATTTTGTATTTCTATGTCTCCATTTTCTTTCTGTTGAATTCTAGGCATAGAACAACATTAATGAAAACTGATAAAGTAACTGTGATATTGACAATAGATTCAATACATGTCAGCTCTGCTAATGTGAATAGGAAAGGTATAATTAATTTTGATAGTTTTGCCACCATTTTTCCATATTACATGCTAAAGTAGTATAATTTAGGATTATAATAAATATATATAAAAGTTGATTTAATAAAGACATTGCCTTCTGAGGAAAAAAAGGTAATGATCAAACATAAAAAAAGAGACATTAGAGAGATGACTCTTACTACTTTTGATGAAAAAGAAATGGCACACAGTAAGATACTGGAAGCAGCATCAATCAAAGAATACAGTCAAATAAATATTTTTTAATTTAGAAAATAAATATCATGAGTAGTCAAATTCTTCCTGGTGTAATGTGATCATCATTATCTCTAATGTCAAAGAACAATAACAATGATGTTGAAAATATATTTAGCAAGATTCAAAAAGTATCCACCAACAAATGAGTGCTAAAGAAATTTAGTTATCTATTCACAATAAAATAGATGAAATCCTACTATTTGTAACAACATGAATGGAACCAGAAGGTATTATGCTTAAATGAGTCAGAAGGAAAAAGTTGTATGATTTCACTAATATGATTATAGAGAAACCAAACAAACAAATAAACGAAATACAACAAAAAGAGACTTTTTGTTAAAATATCAAATTTGTGATGACCAGAATGGAAGGGGTGAAAGGGTGGGGTTGAGCAAAGCATTGTAAAGGGTCAAGTACATGGTGAAGATTAGAATTGGATGTTAGTGGTAAACATAATGAATTATATATAGATGTTGATTTATGATGGTGCTCATCTGAAACCTGTATCGTGTTACGATGCAGAAAATCTTCAATATAATTTTAAAAATAAATAAATGATAACTTTTTGGTCTTCTAAGACTATTAAATGGAGGATGATATAACAAATACTTTGGTCAAACATTCAAATAAAAGTGGAAATTAAAGAAAGTATTGCTGTTAAATCTGCAAGATATACAATACTGCATGCTTGAGCATTTTCTTATTATTGAGCGAATGCTTTCACTTTTCATGCTAGGAGGCCACATGAGTGGTTCTTAAAGTACAGTCTCTAGACCAGAAGCACCACCACACTGACCGAAATCTGGAGTAAAAAATCCTGGGATGGGGCCCAACAAACTGTATTCTAACAAGCCCTTCAGGTGATTCTGACTCATGATGATTTAAACCATTAATTTACATAAAACCACAAAAAAAACTAAGTTATTCTTTGAAATTACAAAAAAATTACCAAAAATGGGAGTGCACATTACAATGTAAATAGTGTGATCATGTTTTCCCAAAGTGTTCAAATAAAGAATAAATCATTAGTGTGTTAAATAAAAACACTGCCTGAATTTCAGAACATTTTACAATAATGATAGCACATTTTCCATACATTATCTATTTTATTGTCCTGATAGCACACCCAGTTCTTTGTAAAAACATATCTTCATATGGACCATTTTCTAGAAAATTGTATGAGAGCTGAATTCTGCAAAACAATTAACACAGATTAGTAAGAAAATGACACTACATCCAAGAAACCATATGGAAAAATAAGACAAAAGGCTAAAAAGATAATGTTATATTTCAGAGAAGGAAAGGTCTGGGTATAAATGTTGCTTTTTTTTTTTTTTTTTTTTTCCTTCTCTCTCTCTTTTTTTTATTCTCCATATTGGATGACTTGCAATTACATTCAGATACATTGCCTAGAGAATAATTTTTCAACCCTGGAAAGAAAAATATTGTAAATATATTACTAATCCTATGTGACCTACTTCCTTTATAAAGAGAATTCTGAATGAAGCTTTAATGCTTATGAATACTTTTAGCTCCATGGCCTATTCGCTTAACCCTAGGAGGTGGGTATTTAATCTGTCAAACATTTGTAAAACACCAAAAGCAGTATGGCCTTTGACCTGGGTCACTAAAATTGTACCCCATTCTAGTGACTTTTTGATTTCACCCAGCAGGTCCCATGCATTTGTACCGTGTCTTATGAAGCATTCAGGCAGAGTATGATCTTTGACTTCTGGCCACCTGTGTCCCATACTTTTTGTGTGAAAGAAATAAATGACAGGCTTGAAGATTAAGTCCAGCTCTCTCTCTTTTTCTCTTTTTTTTTTATTCAGGTGTATTGCCAGCTGAGTTGAATGACCCATGGGTGCCTTAATTTATATATATACATATATATATATATATATATATATTTTACTCATAACTTGCAGCAATGTGTGTGTTACTGACAAATTATCTTAACATGTTTTGTCACAAATGTCTTCTACACTTTGGTAGGTAGGTATATCAATCCAATAAAAAATAATCTAACATATCATATGCACATATACATCCTTAGTTACTGCATGTGTTTTCCATATTAATGTCATCATCATAGTTTTTAAATCCAGGATATTTGACATTTTGGAATGCTTTCCACAGGCTTGCAAGTCGTTTTTATATATTACTATTCCAGAACCTATCCTGGGAATAACATTTGGAGATTCTGTTGTAAGCAAGTTTTAGCAGTTCAGAAAAGTTCTATAAGAATCAATAACTAAAGGATATCATTGATAAAGCATAGAATCTAAATTTCTCTTCAATCACCTTTCACTTATTTTACTCATTTGAGAGATAATAACTGAATCTCTACTATGTACCAAGAACTATGCCAGGCACTATGAAAAATACAAATTTGAGATTTTTTCCTCTAAGAGTCTGATAATGGAGATTAAACAGATGCATAAATAGCTAAAGCAGAGGGTCAGGTTGCCCAAATTTCAAACCAGAGATGTAAGCAAGGTTTTTGAGGACTTGGCTAAGAAACATTAGAAGTGACTTCATGGAAAGGAGGCATTTACTCTAGAACTTGGAACATATATAGGATTTCAACAGATATAATGAGAGAAACAAACTAATCCAAGTGGGGGTTAATGGCGTGAACAATTAAAAAGAGAAAGAAAAGAACTGGACCTGTTAAGGAAATATCAAGTTGTCCAGGCTGAATTGATAATAAGACAAGTGAAGAAAAGTAGTGAAACATAAGTAGAAACGTACAGAGGGAGCAGAATTAAGGAGAATTTCTAATGCCATGCCAAGGAATTTGAACATTATAAAAAGGAGTTGAAACTCACTTGCTTTTTTTTTAACTCAAAGGAATAAATTTTGTCTAGAAATTTCTAAAGTAAGATTGTGCTAGTAGAAAAACCACTTTCGGAGTCATGTAGGGCTGATTCCCATTTCTAAATCTTAAAGTTGTTACTGATCTAAAGAAGCATGTTATTTCTTCTTATGACTCAGTTTCCTCATCTAGAAAAATTGGTAATAATTTTCTGTCAGTGTTCTTATAAGGATTGATACATGCAATGCATCCTAACAGATAGCTGGGTGATAACAGGTGAGCAAAAACATCACTACTCTCTTATGCTCGTTGCTATTTTTCACTGTGTTTAATGAATGGGAAATTGAAGATGGGAAGTAAAATAAGAGTTCAGTGAACTGAAATGGTAATAGAATAATATTTTATTTCTAATAAACTTGTTTATGTGTTTATAATATATTAATGCAGTAGAATAATATTTAGCTCGTCTAGTTTACCCTATCTTTTTCAACATCATGGATAAAAACTTGAAAATTACAGACTAATTTCAAGTCAAATGAGCTACCTAGATATTGTGCTCCAATATTTGGTACCACAAGTCAAATGAATCTGCTTATAAGTATTTGACTTTATGTCTCTTAACTTACTTTAGACTCCAGTCTGTCAACTTTGGCAAATTCTAAAGAGTGCTAATCATTTTAAAATCTATTCGCCGCTCCTGACATGTATACAAATGTTAGATAATATTTTACATAATCCCTCCATGTACATGTGAAATGGAGTAACCATTTAAACAATTGTTAGCAATATCACAATGCCTAACTCAAATATTAATGTTTTAAAACAGGTATTTGACTTCTTTTTTTCTGCTTTTCAATTCAAAGAATATATAAATATATCAAGGTAGGTCACTGTGAATCCATGCTCTGTCTCATTATCTGATTCAGCAGCCCATTTACATTTTGTGCCCCAAATCCTTTTTTGTGAATTTTTCTGTCTTTTTGAAGATTAACTCATTAATAAACAAAATGACTTCAAATTCTATCAATTTGGCTGTTTGCAGAGGCCAACAAATCTGTCAGAAGATGGCATCCAGAGGTTGTCACAGTAGTGATGAGTGATGCTGAGATTAAAAACAAATAGAAATGAATAGATTAATAAAAGATAAAACCCTTATGTATGGAACATTTTCCAATCTATCCAATTTTGTCTTTTCCAACATTTCTTCTACCCATAATCCTCTCCACTATATCCAAGTATCTTGTGAATGTCCAAGATTGGGAAATGAAGCTGGTGAGAGCCTGGATGACAGAAAACAATGGGTGGGGGGATGAGGACCTTGCGGGGTAGCACACTGAACCTCTCTACACAGGAGATGCACTTCTGACCTGGAGAAACACGACCTTGCCTTCACCTCAGAGTAATGGCTCTCACATTGGAGCTCTAGCTACAAGCATCCCTGTATACTGCAGAGTCTCAAGAATAGCTAGTGGGTCTCTGCTTCTCTACAAAAGACTTCTTTACAGACTTAGAGATTTGAATTGGGGAAAAATTCCTAAATTTAAAAAAAAAAAGTACTACTGTTTTTGAGATATAATTGACATACAAAAATCTACTCATATTTCATGCATGCAATCCAATGAGTTGGAGATTAATACACACCTGTGCACCTATCAAAACAATCTGCACCATAACTATATCTAAAAAAAGATTTATTAGTGTCTTCTTTGATAATGATGAGGACCCACAATAAAACATTCACCCTCTTACCACAGTTTTAAGTGGAGAGAAAATATTGCTAACTATAGGCATTAAGCTGTCCAGCAGAGTTCCAGGAATTATTCATCTTTCATAAGTGAAGCTCTGCACCTTTTTTTACTTACTAATATCTCTGTTCCCTCCTTTCCTAAAAGTGTCCACCATTCCAATCCCTGCCTTCATCGCATTCATGTAGCACAGATTATTCCTATAATTGTGGTGGTTCTTGTACTCTCGTCTGTTACAGCCTCAGATAGATTGGTTGCCTAAGAAAAGCGTATTTTTTCTTTCACTCTGAGCAACCCACCTGCCCTTAGGAATTGGCAATGATAGTTCTTTTATAGTTAGAAAATAGATCAAGCATCATCTTTCTCCAGGGGAAATTTGTTTGCTCTAAATCCTGCATCCAAATATATTCTAGAAATAGAGCAATGCAAGAAATCATATAGATGTATTGTTATATCTTACTGAAAAGATATGGAATATAGAAGATTGGTGAGTGTGTGTGTGTGTGTGTCTGTGTGTGTGTGTAGTAGGGTTGAGCATCTGTCTTAAATTTGGTCCCTTCTTTTTTACTTCTCTTATGACTGAGGGATGAAAATTGTTACAAGTTCTATCAATCTAAATGAGATTAACGTTGCTGAAAAATTGGGTTTAGATTCATGGTGCAGTTCTGACCTCCTATTTCAGATTTTTAGGTATATATGTATGTATATATATATATATATATATATATATATATACAACTAAAAAGTAAATATATATACCTAAAAATCTGAAATATACATACACATATATATACACACACATATATGTATATATGACCAATGTCCAAAATAATACTGCAAAATCAGGAAGTATTGTCTCCATTATCCAGAAATCATGATTTTGCTCCTTGTATAAGGAGTCAGTTTCCCTAATTGGAGAATCAGTGACTTAGTAATTAGGAAAGAAACCTTAACAGTCAGTTAAAAGTGGTTCTGTCCTTTGCTCTCTTTCTGGTTATGTGATCTTAGGTTAAGCTTGAACCTCAGTTTCTGCAACTCTGAAAGGGTAGGTTAGTTGTGGAAATTTGATGAGTTAATGCAAAGTGCTTAACGGGTAATTCTTAGTAAATGGTAAATATTCTCATTAATACCCCTATACCATTTAGCCACCACCACTTTATTTCCTGTGCTGAGTGTCTTGCTAGACAAGTTAAAGTTGACACCAATTGGAAAAAAAAAAATACTGTTTTAGATAGATTTTATGTCTTAGCTTTGTAAAATAACGATCACCTGCAACAAGCTTGTAATGACATTACTACATTTTAATCACACTATCTAACGATTTTACCTGATAACATTTTTAAAAGGGCAGAGAAGGCTAGCACCTGTTGAGAGAGTAATGTATGGACGTGGAAAAACATGTTATCACAATGGGGAAGTTCAAAATCAGATACTATACCATAGCGAAAATGTGTAGCTTTCCGTGCTATGTTCTAACAAAGGATGAATTGAGCATAAGCTTAAAATAAGGAAATAGTTCAAAAATGTTAATTGATATGATTAAAGTCTTTAATTTTTAAATATTGCATGATCAGTATGAAATGACTAATAATTGATTCCATAGGAAGACAATCAATAAATAATGAATAAATAATGGAATGATTTGTAAGAATGGCTTTTTGATAGAATGCACAAATAATTTTTGGTCAAATAGGAGAAAAACTCTGCTGAACAATGCTCTGTATAAAGAAAACGTCAAGAGAACATTAGACGTTTCTGCTTCCATTGTTTTTAGCTTGCAAAGAAGAAATATAAAATCATGTAGAAACTAGAGGATTTGGTTTGTAATAACATTTTTCAATTGGTTGAGACATAATCCTGGCTTAATGTCTATGACTATTGGTAAGAAGTACCAGCAAGAGGAAATTAAGGCATTTTTCTTAAAATAACTATTGGGTACAAGAAATAAAATTCTGTGTCCTTGAAGTTAAATGCATCATTGAAACTAATATCAAATAGATTTAGGAAGAGAGCTAAAATAAACTCTGCTGAAAGGCAGTGTGGTGTAAGTGGGGTAACAGACAGACCTTGGAGACAGACAGGGGTTATACAGAATTTAAAGGTTTGGCGTGGATAGCGGTTTGGTCAGAGGCCTTCAGCCCAAGCAGTCCACATATATCCCAAGGGTCTAGATTCACATTCTGGGGGTGGGGTTTGGGGGGTCGGGGTTGGAGGATGGGGTGACTGGGGAGGTGGACAACCAAGATAAACAACTAAAAAGTAAATAAATAAAAAACTTCTTCCTCTTCTTCCAACCTGCCTTTCTCTCCTCATATTTATCCCTGCCTGCACTTTTTCTTTAAAAAAAAAAAGCTTAATTTATATGATCTCACTTGTATACACTGTAAAATGAGGATGTCAACTTAACTTTGTTATCTCAGGGTAAATGAATTGCAAATATATAAGAATGGTAATAATTTTTAAAAATTGTAACAAGCATTGTACTATGTGGTTTGTATATTTTTCCTCATTCCTTTCTGGCCCCAATAACTCAATGAGATGAGTGCTATTATTTTCCAATTCCTCTAAGAGAAAATAGGGACACACAGAGGGTAAGCAACTTAATTAACATCTGCAGTTGTTCAGAGGAGCTATCTGGAAATGAACATAGTCCATTCAGTGCCAGAGACCAAACTACACTCCATAAATACAGAATGGAAAAGAGGAAAAAAGAAGCAATTGCTAAGTACAAAACAGCAGTATAGAGAATCTAGACAATTTGATTTAATAATCTTTTTATTCTCAATTATTTATTCTCTACATGCATGCATTTTCCATACATGTATGTAATCAAATTTCTTCTTTTTCTCCTACTAATTTGCTTAATGTCAATTTGTTTACTTGACCAGTGTTAGAAGAACCTAACGGGTCATGGGAAATGTCCCCCTCCACCCCTAGAACACAACCCATCACATCATTATCCATGAAAAAATTCACTGTATGAAACATGTAATGTTATAATGCATTATTACTTCAATTAAAAAACAATCAGCACTTAGAACAAGTTTGTCCTGAGAATAATTCTAAATATGCAATGTAAATCTTTTCTACTCCTGTTTTTAAATAAAGTTCAAAAATTAGTCTGGATAAATTTAATTTTTGAAATATTAAGATAGATATTTATAGGTCAAGTAGTATAACTTATTACAAAAATAGACAGCCAAAATATTTTTTCTTTCCCAATAAGGAAAAAAGTTGTTTGCAAAATTAAAAACAAAATCTCCATTTGCACTTTAAAATTTTATTTTATTTTTGAAACTGCACTGCATATCTCAAAATCTTTTTGCCACATTAGATTTCATGAGAAGTCGAGAAATCTACATAACATAAAGAAAAGACGAACTTATTACTGTTGGATATATGCTCTGAATTTGTGTATTAAATATATATGTCAGAGAAATTGAGGTTGTGAAAGTCCATCCAAGCAAGTTGGCATTTTGCTACTTATCACTAAAATTAATTTACTGAGCCTCTAAGTTACACATTACCCTTAAATCCTTATTTCATGGAATGATATTGTTAGGTGTTTTAGCTTAGCAAGGGGCTAGAACAGAGAAGGGGAAACACCACAGCAGGCAAGGTCCTTCAATTATCAAATGAAACTGTGGGGGAGAGCATATACATTCTTATGGTCAATAAATGGAATCAAGAAGGCACTCAGACTAGTCAGCTCAACCAGCTAGTTGCACAGGTGTACCAAGCAGCCTGACCAACCCGGAATAACCTCTAGCTCATTAAAATAGCCTTAACATAAAACTATATATGGGCTCATACATTAAGCTCATATAACAGAGTGAATTATGGGTAGTGAGCATGAGTAGTTGAGAAAATCACTATTCCTGGAAAATAAAACCCTGTTCTTGGAAATCTCAGCCTAAAATACTCACTGGGTAGATAAAGGGAAAAACTTCAGAAGAAACACCCTCATAAAAGTGTGTACCATTAGTGAGAAAGGGGTTGATGTGTAATTGAGCCCAGCCTGCTTCTCTTCACCTTGAAAAGTATGTTCTCTGCATGCAGTAAACCTTCCTGTTTTAACTCTCTGTATGTGATAATCTTACCCTTAGGCTTCAAGAACCTGTGCTGTAGCCCTTTTCTGAAGCTCACAGGTTAATGATATGGTGAAAAATTTATCTTTCACCCATGTCAGAGCCTTCAAAGATGACAACCAAAAATTAACTTTATTAATCTGAGCAAACATCATTAATGAGATCTCCTGAGAAATGAACTGTCCACAAGGAGTACTTAGACATCAATAATAAGTATGTTTTGATTTATATAATTATGATGTATATTTATCATTGTGCATGAGGTAGCATTTTATATTAATATTGTTTGTTACGTATTTGGCTAAAATCTAAAATATTGCAGCCATAATGATACAATAGAATTTGTTGCTAAAACATGTTAATGCTCACTATAAAAAGAGAAAAGGCTGAGAAAAAAACTTTTGACATACCTTTAAAAAGATACGCTTCCAAATGAAACTTTTTAGAAAGCATGTTTTATCATCTTAGTAATAGTATCAAATAAATATCTATAGTTATTTTTCAATTATAAAGAAATTCTTAGATGCTTCATGACATGAAGCATAGTTCTGAGTACTATTTATAAAATGCAACAGTTCCATGTAGAAGATGGGGCATGACAAAGATTATCATTGCCATACCAGAGGTAGAATAAATCACTAGAAAGAAAGAAATTAAATCCAGCTGAACTCAGTAAAGGCTTCCGGATGGAGATGGTGATTAGACCAAGCTTTGAATGATGGCAGTTCTCCTTTGAGGCATGTTCTTAGGTCTGTTTATATTACACATCTGATAAAACTTTCTTCTAACTTGCATTATTGCTACATCTGAACCATGCTTTCAGCATACCCAACTCTGCCTAGTTTAATCAGTCCTGTATAGTTTCATTTTATGGGGTAAGCTGTGTGTTGATATTTGTTTCTCTTTACTGTGAAGAATCAACAAACATTCACAGATGGATCAGGACCTCCTCTCTGAAGAAATAGTAACAGCTTCCCTTAAGTGAATATTTATACCACCAGTGTCTGATTTGAAAAAAAAACAACTATCATCACAACAATGTATTAATTGATTAGTATTTGTGTTATAATATTGATAGCTTAAATTATCATTTAAATTCTGTAATATTTATTGAACCCCTTGAATGAATTGAAAAATCGATGTGGTAGTATATTTATACATGTGTGTGTTTAAATTTGTAGTTATGATCATAACACATGCCTACCATGATGTAGATAGTCATTTATTACCTGACAAGTCAATGAAAAAATACGTAATTGAATTCTGGAATACACTATTATTGGAGCCACTTTCTTCACATAGTTTTCCATTGTCAAAAGCAGCAGGCAAAAGGATTCTAGAGGACTTGACTGACAGGCTTCATCAGGAAAATCAACAGATTTATGGTTGAAAGTCCAATATGATCCTGACCTTCTGGTTCCAACAAATCTTGATATTCACTGAAATCCAAAAGACGGAAGCAAGAATAGGGAAAAGGAAACAGATAGATTTAAGCTTTGAAAACATGAGTATTAGGTATTGAAAGACGATGAAAATATAAAATAATTCTCTGAAATATATGAGAAATATAAAATAATTCTCTGAAATATATTGAGACATCCATAGGAACTGTTGTCCTTGAGTAAACCTGGTCAAAGCAAAATTTGTTCGAGATTTTTATTACTAATGTGGCTTGGGAGACACAGATTCAGGTAGGGTTTGAATCATGCTCTGAGTTACCTGGACAGGGTACAGTTTATATCCACATAGAGAAATCAGAATAATTCTCAATCTGACTGACTATGCAAATTAGGGTTATAAGTTAAGCAAGTATGATTGGTAGACCATGGTGCAAATTAGACTGGAAACTGATTAAATTGCGATCGGTGAAATAACCTGCTAATCAAGCAAAATATTAATTGATCAATGATTGCTCAAATTTCAATCCTGGCAGTCTGTGGTAGGCTGGCTTTGGTTGGAGTCTTTCCTTGAAATAAATGAGTCTGAGAATGCCCAGATCTGTCAGGACACAAGAAACTTAATTCTCAGTAGTCTCCAGACTCTGTTTTAGTTACCTAGACTCAGAAGATTCCAAAACGTTTCTTATTTCTTGTCAGGATGTTGTGAATACTCTTAAGAAAATTTAAGTGATGGTGAAGACTAAAAATTCTAATTTGTGTGAGGTAGCAAGAGACCACCAGTGGAAAGGTGGAATTGTCTGTCCAACACAGGTTATGTCAGGAAACATATTTGCCAGAGCAGCTCATCTGCTGCTCATTGCCCACCATTGATTGGTCCTCTAGAGCGGTGTATGGGGCCACCTATCCAAACTGCTGACTTAATGTTCCCCTCAGTTTAACTGAACTTTAGAAAAGCTTCTTATCTCTAGAACCTGGTCTGGCTTTACTTAGAACAATTACTTTAGAAAGTTCTTTGAAATGCAAATCTGGCTGACAACTTCTTGCTGTTTTTACAACCCAGAAATGTCTTTCCCACAGGTTGGGGCCCACCCCTTGGAAATGCAGCTGTAAAGGATACAGTGCTCCCATTGTCTAGTCCCTGTAGAGTTTAACTTCCATAAGCATGAATTACAAAATGCTGAGGGCCTAATCTCAATGAAAAATATTTAGGACTCAGGAATAAATCAACAATCCTCACATCCCATTCATCAAACCATCCCACTAATGTCCTCTTGTACTTATCCACTATTCACCTGAGGGTTTAAAGCTCTCTCCCTCTTACTTAGGAGAGTTGAGTTCAGACTATGTTCTGGTTTTATTAATGGGCCAACAATAAGAGTCTAATCCTATACTGGAAAAGACTCCTAAAGCCACCTTCAAAATCCTGAGGCCTACATCATTGAACTCAAAACCTAGTTGTTCTTGACAAGAGAATACATAAATGCCTGGGGTGGGGGGGGAGGTGTCTAAATAAAGCCTTTGACCAGGTCAAGTGATTCTGACTGACCCTTGACCTGAACAGTCACAAAACTGCTGGATCTGACTTAAAAGTGACCTTGTACTGCCATTTTTTAACATATGCAAATGTGACCAGGCCTGAGGAAGGCTGGCACCTGAGCAGTGAACTTGGAATCTTCCCTAGCAACCTGCTGTCTTAGCACCACCTGCTTTCTCAAATAAATCCCCCAAAAGCCTCTCTGATCAGAGCACTGAGAAGACAATGCCTTATCATGCTGTCTCCTTACTTGTTACCAGCAATAATCTTTCTTTTTAAAGAAATTTAGGTCTGTGACTTTAAGCTGACACTCGGTAAGGAACAGATCCATTGTGTTCAGTAACAGTTTCTCTGGCCTTTACAATAGTCTATCAAGGTCCTCCTGGTCTGCTTAGCTTTGTGCAGCACAATTTTTACCTTCACACTGACTGTCACATTATCTACTTCTCTGGTCACAGCATGAGGCTGGTGCTTGTCCTCATCTGGATGAGGGTATCACTTTGGATCAGAGAAACCAAAAGTCTTCTCTCTCCAGGGAGTAAAACTCTGGGAGTGGTGATGGCCTTGCTGTGACCTGCCATAGGTCACCTTCAGTGAGGGACAGTAAAGTCAACAGCGAGAAAGTGGAAGAGGTGAGGAATGAATTCCAAAGAATGGATTCAAGAATCTAATCCCAGAACTTCCCGAGGCTTGGCTTGGCCATATTGTAAATTATCGAACAAATTTTCTCTGTGCTCTGCAAGACAACGAACATCTTTTTAGATATAAGCTAATTCAAGTTACTGACAGTGGTAAACAGAGGCAGTCAGCCTTTTGTTTTACTTTGCAATGTAATTTATATTAGTACTGAAAGGTTTTTTCTGAGCTCTGTGAGGAAAGAAAGTCAATTAGACAAAAAGTCGAATAGCCAGGGCTTTATTGGGGTTTGCGCACCCGGGCGAGGTTCTCCGGTCCGCAGAACGAGGGCCGGGAAAGTCGCGCCCAAACAAAGGGAAGCGCGATCTTTAAGCAAAAGAATTTCGTGGGCTTCATAAGTGGCGATTGGGGATTGGTCCTGTGATTCCAGGTGTGGTTTCATCAGCTTCCTTTTTCCCGGGTATGGCCGCCATTTTGTCCTTCTGGGCCAGCCTAATAAGTACAGTCATGTTATAACAATGTTACCAATTTTACTTTTCCATTTTTATCGTTTTTAACTTATTTTTCAGTTTTTAATTATGTCAATGTTAAAGTATAAGAAACTTATGCCTAATTTTGTCTATATTAAAAATAATTATCAAAAATTATTTTAGGTGGTGTTTTGTTTCATAATCTTTCAGTCATGTTTTTTATTTGAAAATAGTGTAGAAATTGTGGGAAGAGAGAGGGGTGAACAAATCAAGCAAAAAAAGGTCAATTAACAGATGAGGAATAGAATTTTTTAACTCTTATTATTGAACTTAATATAGTATATACAGATATTGATTTACACCTTAAGCCTATATAATTTATACCTAATGTTCCTTCAATGAAATACAAAAATAAAGAAAATTATTAGTTGAAATGATTAAAGTTAAAGGGATAAAAATTCCTATAGGTGATGATGATATAAAAGCTGCTATTTCATACCATGTTAAGTTTGCTGAATAAGTCAATAATTTTGATTTTAGTGTTAAAATTTGAATTAAATCTTTAATAGTTTGCATTATTTGAAAAGTTTTTCCTCAAATTATTTTCTTAGTCACAAAACTAAAATTGTCAAAAATCTATAAAGGGGAAAAGTCCTTCTTGTATTTTGCAATCTGATACCACTATAAAAGGTCAGCTTCTAAGATTACTCCTTAGTAGTGACTTTAAGTCCACAGACTATAAAGTGAGTAGAAATGATTGATTACCTACCACTTTAATAAATGCTTATCACTGCACTGAACCTGCTAAATAGACAAAAATAATAGAGTTTGTAGTTATAATCTGAGAGTAACAACTTGTGACAAACTCAGAAGCTTTGTCGATAGAACAGTCCTGAACCTTATCATTATGGTCATTTTAAAAGCAGTCTCTTTCCACAGAATTCCAGTGTTCTGATTGGAAATTAGAGACTAACTTCTGTCGTATTTCCATTGATTACTTTCTCTGTCTCCGCACTGATCAAAGTACTTAAGATTATTTGTACAAATGTCTGTTCCATTCAGCAGGCATATATTATTGAATACAGTGCATTTCCTTACATCTTAATTTAATATGCAGCAAGGCCTCGTTACTTATTAAGCACTCAAATATTTTCAAGAATCATTTTAAGAATTTTAGTTGTTTTATATATATGTATATATAATATATGTAACATATATTATACATATGTATATTTTTATAGTGTTTGAAGTGCGAAGGAGAAGTCAGTTATATATGTTACAGAGCTGATTGACAGGAGTTGTATGCTGTCTCTTTATTGTACTCATCAGGCAATAGGAGCAGAAAGGACTCACCTGTGAATGGTTTCTCAGACACATTCGAACTGCCTTATACATCTTTGTGATTGCAGCGATCAACTGAGCTGTCGTAGGGTTGAGATTCCCACAGTGTATTCTGCTTATTTGTCCTCAGACACTTCTTTGGAAAACTGACTAGATTAACACATTCAATTCTCACTTCTGTATCGGCCCATCTAAAAATTCTTACCCTGATCTAGCATTTGGATGATGAATCTGGATTTATTAATTTTTCACTGCTTGCTGTGCTATTTCTGCTTTCTTGATTTGAAATTTTAATTTTCTGATTCTGTACCTGCCTTTGTTCTTAACCTGAAAATTCTTCATAAATTTTCACAACCTCCTGATTAGAAATTTTTTTTTCTTCCTTTTGAAACAGATTCTTATATTCATCCCTTAAACATAGACTGTTTAAAGAGTTCTGTAACATTTTTGTCCTTGTTACCAACAGTGCTTTGATTGGAAATCAAAAAAGCAATAAAGCAGCTGTTCTATACACTGATCTCCACCCAGCTGGGCATTTTTAAATTCACATTAATTCACTCCGGTAACTACTAAGACTTTAGCAATTTTTTGCTATTGTAACTATTCCAGTAGAATATGAACATGAAGTGTAGCAAAAAGTCCTTCAGAGATATAATTTTCTTATTTCTGAGATTTACTTCTAATGTTTCAATGATGTAATGAGCATCTTAAATTCAAGATTTCACTAATTAAAAATTTATCATGGAAAAAGTTACCATAAGAAAATTATAGAGGCTTTATCTCTTACATTTACTGACAGATTTGCTGGCATGTTTTTGACACTATTGCAACAAAAATTTTATGCTTTATTGTTATGAAGGTACTCCCACAAAATGAATGAATAATAACAAATTCTGTCTGTGTTCCATAATGATGCTTCTTATCATAAAACAATTACTCTGCTCACTTTTGCAATTGATAGAAATCATCTTGCTTAGCATAAGTTTTCTAGACAATTCTTTCTCTATATCAGAAGTGAAGTTTAAAGTCATTAGTACACTTTAAATAATTCCTGTTTTCCACTCTTTGATTCAGTTGAAGCACTAAAATGAAAGGCCACAAACTCAGAAATCGCTTCAGAACAGGCCACATGACTTGGTCCTACAACTTTTTCCATGAGACAGGAAGCAATTGAATGTCTCCATGTCTTTATTGAAAGTTTTTATAAGTCTAGACAAAAACCTACACAGAAACTGCTTGCAACTCTATAACTACAGAATGTATGTGTGCAGAATAATTCTCCATGGAGAGTCAATAATTCCGATTAGACGCCTGATTTCTAGAGTAGCCTGTTTATTTGTTTGTCACTTAGTTGCAATTCTAGTTTTAGGTCTTGAATTAAACCTCACTAAACTGGATATTTCATAAATGGATAAAAAATGTTGTTATTATTACTTTATATTTTATTTTTAATACTGTAATATATATATTGCCTTTGTTGTTCTTCATGTTTTTTACCTACATGCAGATTTTATAAATATTTAAATATGGTAACTATTGTACAGACATATATAGTATGTGAAATATTTTTCATTAGGTCCTAATATTTATTTAAAAACAGTCTATACATATTCAAGGATAATGTGTTTAGATATAACCAAGGATATGTTTGTTAATTAGCAGTACTATTATTATAACATTTAAAATTTCATCTTAATTTAAAAAAAAAGGTAATGAATCAAATAAATCTATTTGACTTTTAGTAATGTTTGTTTTAATCTGTGTGCTCCGTTATTAAACAAGCATTGCTGGGCCTTATAAGTTAAAATGGGTTGTCAGAAGAATGGGAAGTTATGTTAACTAGAACAAGTAGAAGAAACCAACCAGTTAGCTTAGGTAGAAAATGGTATTTCAGTATAAGAAAATAAAAATCCCTTGGAATAAATCAGTAACTCTGAAGTTTCTAGAAATAGAAAATGTCAGCGTTCAATCTCCTCTTCTCATTAGCCTTGTATCTCTCTGGCACAACATAGGCTTCAATATTTTCCCTTTAAGCAAATTCTCTCATTTGGAGGACAGATTAAGGTTCAGCCTTTGTCTTAATTCTAAGTAAAAGGGAGATTTCATCATCTTTCATAGTTAACCAGTATTCTATGTAGATGGATATAGCACATCTTCTTTATCCAGTCATCCACTTTCGGATCCTTAGCTTGTTTCCTTGTCTTGGTTATTTGTAAATAGTATTGCTATAAACACAGGGGTGCATGTTATCTTTTGTTATTAATGTTTTTTTGTGTTGCTCAGGGAAATACCCAGAAGAATTTATCTGGACAAGCTTGATCATATCTTATATCTATTCTTAATTTTTGACAAATATCTATACTGTCTTAACTAATTTGCAGTTGCAAAAACATGAATGAACCTAGATGGTATTATGGTAGGTAAAACAAATCAGTCAGACACAGACAAATACCATATGATTTTGCTTATTTGTGCAATAAAAAATCAAAAGTACAAACAAAACACAATAAAACAAAAACTATCTGTTTTATGAAGAAAACAAACTGATGATTAAAAGAGGGGAAGGGAGTTGGGAGAGTTTATAATGATGGATTAAAAACTAGAGTTTTGGTGGTGATCAAGATGTAGTGTTTATAGAGGTAGAATTACAGTACTATCCAACTGAAGCTTTTTAATGCTATAAGCTTACTAATGCTACCTCAATAAAACTTCGCTTAAAAAATAAAGTATTTATCAAATACTTTTAAATAAATAATTTTATTTTGAAATAATTTACATTACAAATAATTACAAAAATCTATTAATAAAATGGACGCTATTGTTGGCACTTTGATGTTTGTTTCCTGGTATAATTATTTATAAATAGAGAGCAAGTTTGCTTTCTGACCAAACATAATAAGGCAGTGTGATATGGGATAGTGTCCCTATGGATTAGGGGTAGATTTTGGAAAAACCTGAATCATGATGAATTGAGAAGTCACCCAATACAAAATTGATCCACTACTATTATCATATTTGATTAGTATATTAATGAAAGAATTGTCATAACTATTTTTAAAGAGATCTTATACAAATATTTTTTCTGTGAAGAAATATAAAGAGTAGGTCAACAGTTTCTATTCACAATATATTTCCAATTGGGTATTTGTAGGATTTGGGAATTTCTATAACTGCTTCACTATCTGTTATGATGTTATCATATACTCATGATGCAACATGAATATTTACTAAGTTAGGCTAGTAACTCTTCCAAAAGATCAAGTAAATAAGTTTTTGTGTTAGTCCCTCAATTATTTCAGTTGTTTCTGAAATTATTGGAAAATAAGATCGATATCAAAGTGTTCAAGGTGTGGGGATCTTTTTTTTAGTTCATCAGTTTTAATTGGTTTATAAAATTATTGGAAAAATAAGATCTATGTGGTGTGGGAAACACTTCTGGCAAGACAGCATCTTAGCCTTTGACCCTACCCTTACATTTTAGAATTTACACTGAATCACGTTACTTCTCAGCTCTGCTCCTCAGATTCTCCCATCTCAGAGAGACAAAGTCCTGTCAATGGTTTCAATAACTCTCAAAATCTGCTCCTCCCTCTTGACTTTTCTGAATCCAACTAGTGTCACCCATTCTGTTCCTGACACACTGCTCTTTTCACTCTCCTTCTTATATTCTCAACATTCTCAGAACTTTCACACTTACTGTTCCTTCTATCAGGAGTATGCTTTCCCTAGATTTTCGTGTGGTCCTTTCTCACTTTCTTCAGGTCTAAATAGCAACACTTTTCTCCCAGCCCAACGTTTTCTATCCCACATGCTTTGTCTCTCTATCTAGTATAGTACCCAGTCACTGAAACTAAGACATGAGGGACTCATTTAATCTAACTACAATTTCTGTCATAGAGAAATTTTAAAGCATTTTATGAAAAAGTAGAAACTAGGTATGATGTGAAAGTATGTAGGGAGATCTTTTAGAAGTTTAGCTTTCTCACCTGTCTAGGAGTATTTATGAATAATACACCTAAAGTTGGTAAACATGTTGAGATTACTTCCAATGGAACAAGTTTGGGGATGTCCCAAGTGTAATTCAACAAGCAATGGAGTGATGGGCTTGGAGGCAGAGGACGAGAGTTCAAATCCTAGTGTTGATACTTCTTTGCTTGTAATGTTGATCAAGGTCATAAAATATTACAAGAGATTTTCATAACAGAAGCTTAAAATATATGAATAAATAAGGGAAATAACTTTTTAAATGTCTATTCTTACTTATTAAAGGCAACTGAACTCATTATAGTTGGCTCTATTTGTAGTGAGTCCTGACAAGCTATGAACATGTTCTGTAGACTGAAAAATAATCTTTATTTTAGATATTATTTTTATTATTATTGTGATCTGAAAAGTAATAAAATAAATACATAACTGAAAATAAAGAAGAGATAACCTTATGTGTGTAGAGATACTGGTAAAGAAACAATAAATCATCTAGGATTAGTAGTGCCTTCTACCTAAGAATTTGAAGCAATATCTTTGGTTAATTGCAGCAATTTTATGAAGCAACTAACTGCTAGTATTTCAATATTACAAATGAGGAACAGAGAGCAAACAGGCTAGATTTCACATATTTCAGGATTGCTTCAAAGATCACTAGAATTGCTAAACTCTCAGTCATTCAATATTTTACATACTTTTACTGATATTGTTCAGCTAACTCCATAACAAGAAGAACCCTCAAAAAATCAGTTTGTATTTCTTCTTTGAAAGTGGAAACAGAAAAGGAAAACAAAATTAGCATATGCTAGGATTCGAAACAAACATAACAATTCCTCCCGATATTAAAAATAAAACCATTGCAACGAATCAGAAAAATATGGAGTTGTGTTTGTATAAATTTGAAATAACTATATACAGTAGGATATATGCTCCATGGAAGCCATAGTGTGTATGGAGGTGATTAATGGTCCACATCTAAAAAGATTCAAGTCTTTGTCTCGTTATCTTTATCTCTTCAGGTCCTCTCTTCTTACACTTGGTTTTATGAAAGAGAGAAATAAAAATTGCTGAAAATCTGTACTTTGAGGTTGAAATCCAAAGTCACTACCTTCAATTTCTCTTATCATCTGAAAGAGTAGCTCTGCTCTGAGTAATGTTCAGATATTACATAAGAGCTTTTGTGGTGGTTATGTGATTTTTAACATTAATAGCAAAAGCAAAAGGGATTTAAATAGCTTATGGGGATGAAAAAACTTATTTACCAGGAAAACAGCCATCTGATTGTGAACTGGCTCTTGCATATTCAAGAGAACAGTTCTGTTCCTTGTCTCATAACTCTGGAAGAGCAGGAAGTTTTTGGAAGGGAAACATTATGGTTGATTGGGGGTGGGAGTCAGGGAGTCTGGTTTGTCTATGTGACATACTTCTTACTGGCACTGTGCCCAGAAATTTTTTCATTCCCCTTTGAAAAACAGATGCAAGAAAAACTCAAAGGAGATCAGTTTTCCCAAGAGAAGATGCAAAAAGCAGGACAATCAAGGCAAGCTAAGCTGGTGCTGGCCATGATACTAGACCGGGCCAGATGGTGGATGCTGGTAGGTGCTATGAGAAAAAAATTAGGAGAAACAGTGAGATGAGAAGCCCAGAGGAGGCAATGACTCTGAGGTCCTTGGAGGACATGAGGTGGAGGGCAAATTTAAAAGGCGATACTGGAAGCAGGGATAGGCTGAACATTTGTAGAAGAAAGCACTCATTACTTTAAGTCAGTGATTATTGATCAAAAGAAATTGGAGACTTGGAGAATAAAAAAGTGTAAGATTTACCCTAAGGAAATAATAAAATGCACATATATATTTATATAGAAGGAAATTTTTGGTAATGTTAATTATAATATTAAATTTTTTAAAGTAATCACTATTTCTGTATATATATGCAGTCATATATGACTTCGACAACAGGAAATGTTTCCTTAGGCAATTTCATCATCATATAAATATGATAGAATGTAGTTATACAAAATTAAATAATATAGACTACTAAACCTTTAGGTTATATAATAGAGATTATTGGAACCACCATTATATACATGATTCATTGTTGACTGAAGCAATATATGACTATATATGATATATAAGCAATATGTATGCATTTAAAATATATATGTGGGCATGTGTATATAATAAGGCAACATATAGATATTAACTATATATTCTGACACTATTTCAAATTTGAAAAATTATATTAAATTTAAAAATTCAAAAACCATCACTTGACTATATGCATATATGCATAAATATACATAATCTATACTTATGTGTATACATACATGAGTAGAGAAGAAGAGAATAAAACAATATATAAAATGTCAACAATCATTTTCTCTGAGTATTGAAATGGCATGTGATTTTAATTTACCCTATCCATGCTTTTTTGTTTTTTTGTCAGATTCTTTTGTAATGCTAGATTTTTCATTTATATCTTAGTTTTTTTTAATTGCCACAATTTTAAAGTTGTAAATAGTACTATACTCTATTCAATCATTTCATCTTAAGTCCCTGTAACCCTTTTAGTCACAATCTCTCAGTGGCACCATATTTATCAATGTTTGTTTTTATTCCTGTTCTTTCTTACTCTCAAGATTCTAAATAATGTACTACATATGACTCTGATGCTTGTTTTTAAGTTGCTCTTCTCTGTGATCGCTGAGACGGATTTCTGTGGGATGCATCTTTTAGACTCAATAGTGCCATTCTGGCTAAATGTGGCCAGTAAGAGGACAGATCTGGAGATTAGAGGATGGGAAAAGAAGAGACGCCAACATATTTCATCTTCACCTTCCTTGTATCTGCCCAGAACCCCTACTTGATTCGAGGCCTAGCTTTAATATTTCCAGCTCTCATTGACTCTTCTTTTGCCCATTCATTGCATCTACCCATCCACAGATTCCTGGTATTGCCACTCTTAGTGTTGTGTCCTTTAGAACAGATAATTTGGAACATCTGCAGAAATTCTTTTTTCTTCCTGTCCATGAGTGGCACAGTATTTGGTATCAGAAGAGACCTTAGGAAAGAAAATAAATCTTCAAAATGGGATTAAAGGGCTGGAATGTGACTTGGAGAACACAGGGGTTACCCCGTTGTCCAGCAGAAACGGGTAAGGGGAAATCTGGGACATGAAGCCACTGTGATTGTTAGAACATCACAGTAGTGTGTGGGATAGAGAGCCAGTGGAGAGCCCGATTTTGAGTGTTCAAATGACTAACCCCTGGTATCACTATGACAGCAAACATGATGACAGAAAATTGTAGGAGAGAAGAGATACTAATCCCTAAGTGGATGGAAAAAATAATGCAATGAAAAAGATAAAAGCTCTCTCTACAAGGAAAACATAGCCATTTTAGTTTCCATTTGCTGTCCTCATAAGTTACCACAAACTTAATGGATTAAAACAGCACACGTTTGCTTTTATAGTTCAGAGATCAGAAGTATGAAATGAGTCTTTCTGTGCCAAGACCAAAGTGTGTCAGCAGAGCTGTGTTCTTTCTAGACATCCAGGAAGAATATGCTTCCTTGTCTTTTCCAGTTTCTAGAGACCACCAACTCTTCTTGTTGGTGATCCCATCTCCATCTTGAAAGTCAATTGTCTCATCATTCTCTTTCTTACTATCCTTGACTTTCAGGCTTCCATTTGTCACATATAAGAACATGTGATTTCAGTGGTCCTATCTGGATGATCTAGGATAAAACTCTGTATGTCAAGACCTTTAATTTAATCATTTCTACAAATTTGTTTTGCTGTGAAAGGTAATGCATTTGTGAGTTCTGGGCATGAGGACATGAACATCTTTGGGAGATATTTTTCTATCTACTACAATGATGAAACCTCAAATCTAATTTTTTGACTTAAAAACCTACTTGCTAGTTAAGTGCTTAACTCCTCTAAACTAAGAATAGGCGCTGGTCAGAAAAGGCTGTGACACTTAGACTTAAAATGGAAATGTTTGGGCAGAAAAAAAATCTGAGAAACGTTTGCTCCCAAGCCCACATAAGCCTCACTTGTTAGAAGTAGGCACCTGGTCATAAGTTGAAGTAAACTTTCATTAGTTGTGCCCTAAGGAAGTTCTCTTCTTAGTTATTTTTTCAGTTTCTACCACTGCTCACTGACTTCAAGTCCATTAAAGATGCCAGATCCCAGAATTCTGAGAGGGAAAAGGGATTTGGAACACACTTGCTCCGGGAAAAAGATAGTGAATTTGCTAACAGGCTTATAAAACCATTCATGAGAGACTGGAGAATACACGTGTGAATACTTTCTAATGGTGATTAATAGTCAAATATAATAGAAACTAAAGTTTGACTTGTTTTATTTAAACCACAGATGCTCTCACTTTGATTATAGGTTTAATGCACACATTTTGAGTAGTAAGTAGAGACAGCTGGCTTGGTTCATTGAAACCTAATCTAAGTAATGCCCTGTATTCAATAAGCTTAAGATATTAAAACTTCCCTGGCATACAGAAGAGAAGATGGGAATTTTGAAGTGGATCAGTGATGTAGAAATCCAAAGACTTAGGGAAATGAAAGTGTTGAGGTAGATCAAATATCTTCAACATATTCTGCAACCATCAACCATATCCATTGCTAACAAGGATTCAGAGGAGATATTCACCCAAGAAGACATCATGGAATGCCTGTGTGGGGATTGTCAGCCTCCTTATAAAGCTTATTGGTGACCATCCTTTGCAGGCTGGAGAAGACAATGGGAGATGCTGCTCCAGAACTGAGCTCACTGTTTGCAACAGGAACAAGAGAATCTCAGAGGGAAAATCCAATAGTAGCATCTAACCTTCAGAGAGATATGATGTGAGCAGTGACTGTAAGAGAGAGAAGAAATAGAATGACTGATCTGCAAAGAGCTGTGGTGTGGTTAATAATCACTGTGTCCTTAGGAATGAAATATGTAAGAAAACAAAGTATATCCTGATATATATATAATAATTTTAAAAAGCTCTCAGGTCTGGTGAGTGGAAAAGTGAATTGAGTGACCATAGTGGAGATTCATAGTTCAGACCCGTTTCTGAACTTAAGTAAGTGTTAGATGCTGTGCTCCTTGACTGAGAAGAAGGCTGAGCCCTCTGCAAACAGGTCTTGAAGTATGACTACAAACTATGCAATTTTTATATGCTCCATATGTAGCTTCTTAGGATTTCTTTGCATGACTTCTTGTTTTGTTAATGCTTTCTTATTTTAGGTTTTCGTTATGATATCTATGCTGTACAAACACAAGTCATTTATTGCAGAAAGCCTAATAGAAAGCAGGACTTATCTCACATACCAGAATGAATCAAATGTAAAATCTAGATAAGCTGAATATAAATATTTGTCCCTAAGTCTATACTTCCCTGAGAACTCATGAAGATGAAAGAATTGTAGTTTTGTTTAAAGTTGGACACTATTCTTTTTTTATTAAATTGCAGGTAGCATGATTTTTTTCTCTGTTCCTGCAATTCAATGTTTAGAGGAATTGAAACACGAAAGCTGTGATCTAAAGAGTTCAACAGGAAGGGAGATTTCAACATATTCATTAATATGATTTTTATTTGTCTGCTATTTGAGAGATTCTATGCTATTCATAATCATATAGGAAATTCACTAAGTATATATGAACATATGTGTATATTTATGTATATATGTATGCATATATATACACATGCATACCATGGATTCACCCCTCCCCCAAATGAAAAAGGTTCATTCTATACATCTGGAGCCTGGATGTTTGCTTTTTTAACATATGTCTCAGGGAATTTTGATCTTCTTTAAAGCTTAATGCCCATTTTCTGCATGTGTCCTCACTAATCTGCCATGTCATGTAAAATAATTTTGAGTGGGTAGATAAATGAATGAGAATGAATAAAAGCAAATTTAAATGGGACCCAAAATCTAAGATCCATTGTCTCTGTGAGTAAAATTTTATTTCTAAATCTACAAATTTGATGACCCAATAGAGATGGCAAACAGTGCTATGTAGCAATTCATCGGCAAAGATGTGTCAGCCTCTTTGAATTATTTTTTCATCAACAAAATGGCAGCACTGCCCACAAATTTCTTATAAGAACTGCTTTAATTTATGTTGCTCTCTCAATACTTACTAAGCATGAATAAATGTTTCTTATCCAATAAAGCACTATATACTAGACTTACAATTCAATGTACTTATTTGAGATTATTAAGTTGTGTGTTTTTTTCTTTTTATTTGTATGTGATGATCAAATTCATAAAATGAATTAGAATTTTTGCTAACCTAAACATATTATTTTCAATGACATTAATTTTCCTCACAATAAATTGCCTATTTGGTACTAGCTGAACCCTAGAAAGGGAAAAATAGGCTTATGAGAAAGAAAAAAGAACACACAAGCTAGTGAGATTTAACTCCATTATACCCAACAGAAATTTGTAAATTAAGCTTAAGAGTCCCTGTAAGCAATGGGAAGACACATGTGTTTGAAGCAGCTGGATTCTAGTAAATTTACAATATCAGGAAGTGACACCATAGCAAATGCTTTAGGCTGTGACAACTGGAGAAAGTCAGCCTAAAAGATTTATCCATCTCCTGTTTAGGTATATCATCCAGTCATTAGTCATGATAAGCCACTCTGCAAATATTCATATTATCAAATATTTGGCTAGTGGGAGACAAACTGTTTCCCAGAGTCAAATACAAAATGGAAATTTGTTAAGTCATATTAGTGATCACACTGTGAGATAAGAGGAAGGATTACAAAGGTCATATTTTGCTGGAAAAGAAAAATATACACATTGTACATGGTTAATTATAGAAATGACCTGGAGGAAAAAATGAAAAATTTCATATTACTAATTTATACAGGCAGGGGAGAACTTGTCCTGGATTTAATTGTATTGCTATTTCACAAAAGATAGTATTAGACAAACATATCATCCCAGTTTTAAAATAATATGGTTGTAGATTTGTTGTCCCTCCATTTGGGTAAAAGCAGGATATATTAAATTTTTTTTAAATTGCTAAAGTACTGGTGTACCAAGAGGATGCAAGCTTCCTCAAGCACAGAAAGTTCTGGAATCTTTGTACAGTGATGAGGGGTCACTTCAGGCGGTGTTGACACCTTATCATGAAATATGAACAAATATGTGTAGGAGAATGGAAAAATCATATATTTCTCTGTGAGATTTTTCTACACTGATGAAGTTTAAAATCCCTCAAGATATATCTGGGGAATAGGAAGATTGGAAGATAATACTTTAGTCTATTACAAACCCAGGTTTCATGGGTACTTAAGAGAACTGTGGCCTATAGATCAGGGCTTTAAAGTGTGAGGGCACTGGCCAAAACCCAAAGAATTTCCTTGTTGTTCACCACAGAACAAATAATATAGCCTGGATCATGTTTCTACTGTAAGTTTAGGATAGTTTTCAAGGAATTTTTATAATTAAATGAAAGGAAGTTTCTGACTCCGAATTGGAGTAGCTGTAGAGACCACCATATCCAGAACCAAATCAGAGACCAACCAGACAAGAAGGAAGAATGCAGCAAACCTCCTCAGCAAGAAGAATATTCTGGATGTGAGAGTGAGTCTTCAAAGCTTTAAGTAGCAATTTCACTCACCCCATCAATTTGTCTTTGTGACTAAGGAACCAATTTAAGCCATAATAGAGAACTTCATGTTTAGCCTGGAGAGAACATTTTACCCAGAAAAAGTATCTGCTAGCAACCCTTCGGTTTGCTAGCTGAGACTCACCAACAATAAAACTTAATGCATCTAAGACTTGAAGCTCTTGCTTTCAACTCACTGAAAAGCTCTAAGCACATATTTAAGGTTCACTCTTTCACCATGGATATGCAAAATCTCACCAGCACACATACTGTTATGATTAGGTGTCCTGCCAATTCTAAGTTTAATGACCTGAGAAAAACAATATGGATGCTGATGCTTTGTTCATAGGTACTAACCTGCCTACAGAGTGGAAAATATAAACTATAATTAATACAAGAATTGAATTAAATGACCCAATAGAGAGCTCCAAAAATAATTTGGGACTTTTTCTAAAGGCCATTCCACTAATGGCAGCAAACAAACCCTTTGGGTTATGTTGAACAGTTAGCAGATGAAACTGATGTATAGATAGCGCTGCTGTTTAATGGAAGAGAAGATGGCGAAGAGTAGAAAGAAGCATAAAAAATAACATTATTCTTACAGTAATGTCAGAAATGACAAATGGATAGTGGATACACAGTTAATTTCCCAGCATTAACTAGAGTTTCAGTTCCTATTTTTTGAGAGCTTTCCATAGAACATTGATTACTGAGACTGGATCCTATTTGTATGCCCAACATAACATATAAGTCCCCAAAGTCACATAGTGAAAAAGCACACAAGGTATTTTCCAGATATAAGCAATTAACAAGTGGAATAAAGATTTCATCTAGAAGACATGTAAGTAAACTGTTATATAATAGTGGCAAATATATAACATGTATTCTCTGACAAAAAAAAAAAAATAATGGAGAAAGATGGAAAGGGGAAAAATGATACTCTCTTTAATTTGAAAAATCTAGAAATACTATCTTTGTCCTCGGCATTGGCTCCTTTCTCAGGCGGATTTTAGCAATTATAAAATGACTGTTAGCAGTTTCAGAAATTCTAGTTAAAAGTAGGACTTCATTCTAAGGGGCACTAATGAAAGTTCCAAGTTGAGTGTTGATGACTTTCATTAGATCTCATTCCCACCTCTGAACTGTGGATGGAGGATAGAGCATTCTGTATAGACCTGCTCTATTTCCATCCATCTGGAGGCAGAAGGTTAAGGCAAAGTTAGAATGGATAAGGAAGTCTATTACTCTTATTAACGCAATAGAGGATAGATGTTATGCAGGCAAATGAGTTTTCCTGTTGACATATGCATAGATTTCATACCTCAGCAAAAGAGATTCACGAACATTTAAACATCTTAGCCTTAGTCTCCTGCAGGGAACTAATGCTCCTGTTCTCTTTCTTGCACATCTACCAACTGAATGGGACCAGCTCCTCGTTTGTCCTTTTTGGTCATTGTCAAAGGTAGAAAATGTTATTTGGCTCCTGTCCTAATGGGTAGAGAGTTTTTGGTGCGAAGTTAAACCCCAAGTCAGTAGTGGTGGGATCTGCTCCCACGCGTTTGGCAGGTGAGTCTAGTCTGAGGCCAGTTCCATTTGCTAACTGCCTGCAGAGTTGGTATTACATTGGTATTCAGGGCAAAAGCCACCTAATGATGAAGAATATGCCTTATCCTGGCCTTGCCCTCTGTGCACATATCTCTCAGGCACATTGCATTTGGGGTAGTGTGGGTTGAAAGGATTCAAGAGTTTGATATCCTGGGTCTTGGCTCAAATACCTTATATTTTCACCCTTTAACATGATTTATATTTGGCTCAGTTTCTGCAGATCATATATGTGCAAGGAACTTGAAATTAGGAGGAAAGTGCTCCAAAAGAAAGAGTGAGATTCATGCTTTAGGAAAGGCCTCGGATGTTTATATAAAACTGCAAGCGCAGCTGTGCCTGCTGAGTAATATCCCACATGCAGCAGGCAGGATCTGGTGTTAGTGGGGATAGGGATTTATTTCGCCTTCCAGACAGGCCCTCTTGGGAGCTCTAAATGGTAAAAGCAGTGAACTTCCATATGGGCTAGTATAGGCCATAAGTAGTCTCTGCATATGGAATTTTTTGGCTGTGAGCCTCCTCACCTTACTTTGAACTCTGTATTTCCTTTCCTTTGCCAGCTGTAGCTTGCATCGAGGATCAGCGATGGATTTGTGGTGGGCCTGAGTCGGGGGATTCTTACAGCCTGCTTGAAAATCTCTGAACCCATCCATTCTATCGCTGGTCATTCCATTAGATAAACCTTCATCTCTGAATTCCGACAAGGGAATTGTCAGAGAGAAGTGTGGCAAGAACAAAATAAGCCTAACTTGACTACACAATATCTAAAGTCAACCCTGTTTCCTTCATTTTTCTGTGAAGATCTACACATTACATGCAATAATCTCTCAGTTTAGTAGCAGATTTAAATACCTCTTTCGTGAGTTCAATCACACTGATCAAAAATTGTGTCATTTAAAATATACTTCTTCTTGGACTCAGGAAGATTAATTAAGGGGACAGGGAGAAGGAATAAGCAGTGATCAATTTAGACTGCATTTAACAAAAAAACAGTGAAAATAGTTAAATATGTATAATTTATATATAAATTTATAATATGTATAATACATACGCATATATAACACAGACCTCCAGAGGACTAGAGTCTAGGTTAGTTTTGATGGCTTCCTCAGACATCCAAACTTCTCTCTAATCTATCATCCAATAATGTGACGCATCCTTGAAATTTGTTTCATAATTTCAAAGAACCACTGGCCCACCAGGCATCAGTTCAGCATCACAAATAATAAGAAAGTGGAAAAATGAAAATGCCAACTTTCCAATTATCAGTTTCCATTAAACGGCTTTCTTAATTTCTCTTGTGAGCAGTAAGGTGGTCATAACTTGCCACCAGCCAGCTAAAAATGTGTCTTTGAACTAGATGTAATGTCAATCTGAATAAGATTATATGTAAACCAACAGTCTGCTGCAGAAAGCAGCCCAGCCTCACATTCCTTGAAGCCCTGGTTTTCTGGTTCTCTGATAATCTTCTTCCACAAGAGCAGCATCAACATTCCTAGCTCACAAGCATTGCTGTAAAGCCCAGTGGGTTAAACAGGAGAAGCAAAATCTGGAGAAGATATTGGCCTATAGGAAAAGATTAAGATGTTTTTCTATTTTCTTGTCATTTCAATATTCTTCTTTCCTTTTCCCCTAGAAATTTGTCAATAGCAAATGAAAACAGAATTTATTGAGCCATAGTCCTATTGGTTCTCTCATTTTGACAGAGAGAATGATGAGTGTCGCAGACCTGAGAAGCACACACTTCCTCTGTGCTCTCTCCTACAACAGTCTGGAATGTGCAAATCAATATTTCTCCCCTGCTTTGTTATGTATTGCAGGAACTGTATTCCTCAGCTTCTATTCCTTCTGGATGCTTGATAGGAGCAGCCAATAGGAAGCCTTGGGAAACAGATGATTAAGGAAAAAGAAGAACGAATGGTGAATGCTTCATAACCTCTGTTCTCTGTTGTATCTTTTTCATTTCCCATAAATATTCCCTTCCATTGTTCTTCCAGCTTCCATCAAGCAACCTACTTGTGGTTCTAGATTCCATTGTATGTCCTTGATTTCTGGGTTAATATCACCTTCTTCATTTGCCATTCTATTCCGAGGGTAGTGACTTCTTGAAATTAATCTCTTGATTGAGCTGCTCTCTTGGGTTTGCTTTGTCCATTCTATAGTATCCGTGCAACCAATTTCCTGCATTAAATGCATTCAGTTTGAATAATCTGAACTGCTTTCTGGAAAGTCCTTGACTGATACAATTACACTACCATAATCAAAAAAAAAAAAAAAATTCCCAAATCTTTATAGCTTAACACAAAAAAAATCTTGTTTCTTATTCATATAGTGCTCGTGAAGAGAAGCCACCTCCCAAGAGGTGATTCAGGGATCCATGTGGCTTGCATTTTAACTGTGTCATTTGAAAAATGTGGTTTCTGCATTATTGTAACAAAGGAAGATAATAAAAAATTAACATCTACTCTTGCCCACTTGATCCGGAAGTGATCCATGTTAATTCCAATGCAGTCCTTTGACTGTTCTATGGACCAACATGATAACCAGATACCTGGGGATGTATCTTTCTTGCATACTAATATGTATATGCATATATGTGTAAGTATACACCATTTATAAACATTCATATGCATGCATATACACACATACATATACACAGAGATAAAGAGATATGGTTTTGATAGTCCGAAACAGTATAAAGGAATAAGATAAAAAGGTAAGGTACAAAATTTGAGAAGTCAGAGTGTGAATCCAAGGTAAATATCATCACCTGTATCTATCTTTTTTTTTAAGAGAGGAAA
The DNA here is from genome assembly GCA_004363575.1 of Solenodon paradoxus. Taxonomy (NCBI): domain Eukaryota; kingdom Metazoa; phylum Chordata; class Mammalia; order Eulipotyphla; family Solenodontidae; genus Solenodon; species Solenodon paradoxus. The sequence goes on from RJWH01000389.1 coordinate 86,879, forward strand.
GAAATGAGAGAAGGAAGAAGTGTTTTTATGGAAGGAAGGGAGGGAGGGAAGAAGAAAGGAAGGAAGAGGTGGAGGAGGAAGCACTTTATTGATTGATTGATTGATTGATTGATTGATTTTCAGTTGCTCCCCCTCAATCCTAGGTCTTGAATCTGGGTCCTTAGGACTTTTACATGGTCTACACACCAGTTACCTGCTTGGCGCCTGAGCCACCAGGGCATACCTTGCATCTATATATTAAGAACACACCTTTACTCTTGTCAATAAATAACCACTTCAACTTATTTTATTTTATTTTGTTACATTTCTGTTTGCCAAAGTCCAAAGTCTTCCACTATAGAAATGTAAAATGATTTTCAGTGTATGGAAAATGACATTACCTATTTTCTCATCACAACTACTCTCTTGTCCTCTTTTAAGTCTTCTCAAGCTTGTTGAAAAGTGAATGCAAATCTAAGTAACACCTGCCCCTGGTTATATGTCATAATTTTTCTTAGGAGAAAGTCAATAGATTTATCCAAGTTCGTAATATAGCTACAAGTTTTTTACAAGTTTAAACTTATGAAAACTTTACAGAAGATAAATATTTATAGAAATTAATAAATCTTTTGGTTGCCATATGGACCAACATGATAACCAATACATGGGAATGTATCGTTTGTGTATTTCCTCTTTATATTTATGGGCTAGGTATCTTCTATAACTTTTCTCTGTGAATTATTTTAATGATATTTAGAGTTTTCAATTTATATAGGAATGAGATAAAAGCAAGCTGAACAATAAATCAAAATATTGCATTTGGCTGATACAAACCAATACAAGGACCATAAATCCTAGGATGACATGTATTAAATTTACTCGGGACTTTAAATATGCATAAATTAAATTGAAATCAATGCATAAAGTTTAAAAATACTTGAGCTTATTCTTCGTTTTTCATTTCACTTTTTCTAGAAGCCAATGTGTGTTCAGAAAGCAGGTCTATTTAATACTTTATTATTTAGCATCTACTTTGTGCTAGACACTGTCACAGGTACTTAAAACATAGCAGGGAATGAGACAGGCTATAAGCAATGAATAATAATTTACTTATTTATGGATCAATATCCTCTGAGGGAAAAAGAAAAAAATCGATGTCTATGAAATCAGTGTATATGAGTAAAGTTTGATATAAAATTATAAACATGGACCTACATAAGATTATATGTGGCGTTAATACTTTGGAAAGATTTTTGAATTTTATTCTCAATGAGAAAACATTAGGAATTTTAATTATGCCTATTTTAAAAAATCATCTTTGGTGCTATTTAAAGAATAATTTCTAGTGAAAAAGAGTAGAGGCAGAGAGAACAGTTAGGAACTGATCAACAATTATCCAAGTGAGAGGTTATGGTGAAGTGCTGAAATATATGAGAGAAATGTTGTAGACTGTGGATTCTTTTCACATTTGAATATCACTGAAAGGAAATTCAACAAAGTAGATAGGGGAAATATTAATTTCCTTGACAGACAGATTGGAGTATGAAAAGATAAAATAAGTCAGGCTGCAAGTTTTTTGTTTGTTTGTTTATATCCAAGTTTAGAAGGGATTTCCTTTTTATTTGATCCCCAAGAAAATTCAGGAAAAAATGGGTTGAATTGCATATAATTTGAATTAAAACCTGTTATATAGGTTGAATGGTATTGTATATGCTTATTCAACTTTGAATCATTTTACGAATTACAATATGTCATATGCAAAACACTATGACATAATTACTAAGACATAAGACTTGCAACTGTAAGTGTTCAGACATATTATCCTGAGTGGAAATGCATCTCTTTTATATTCCAATCCAGTGATACCATCCTCGACTTCCTGTACTCCATAGCATTTTTCATTCTTTTCTAACACCTGAGATAGGTGTGACTCTGCTGTCATGTTAATTCCTTTTTTTTCCCCCTTTGGGGGGAAATTTTCATATTCTAATGCTGCTTCTGATTCAAAGTGACTAGTAATGATGAAAATGTTTCAATGTTATTGCTTATTTAAAAATTAACACTTTTGATTGGAGTTCGGGTAGGAAGGGAGTTTAACTATAAAGTGATAGTAAAGATCTCATTGTGTGATGAAAATTTTCTGAAACTGAACATGGCAATGATTATACAATTTTAAAAATGTGCTAAAAGGCATGACAATGTATACTTAAAATGGGTGAATTTGTGCTATGTAAATTATACCTAAACAAAGTTGTTTTATAGAAAGAGAAACCTAAAAGAAATACTTAGCTCATTATTTAACATTATTTTAATCATCAATTTAGGAGACAGATTTTCAAATTGTAAATATTTTCAATAACACTTAAAGAATATATTTCAAATCAGATTAAAGAGAAAAATGTTTTAGAACAAATATGAGACTGTATGTAAAAATTTTGTTATTTATTTTGAAGAGATGAAAGTTGCTTACTGCTGTCCCTCAAATTTTCAAATGTCTCATTTCTTATTATTTACTTCAGTGATAGAGCTTACATTTTCAGATTAAAATTAATTGTTTTTATCCTTTAAAAATATTGAATAAAAGTATTGGATTCATTTAAATCTGGAAGCTCATTTTCTACTTGAGCCAAATATAGCTCAGTATACCTTATTAATATTGAATATTTCTAGAAGAGAAGATAATGACAGCGAAAACTGACCATTGATCAAAGCTTAGTGCTACATCTAACCTTTACAACAACCTTATTAAAGATTGTGTGTTCCTATATAAAGAAAAAATATATAGAAAGTTAAAGAGCAGAGTTTTAAAAGTAAGTTCTCATATAAAATTATTACCAAAGCTGAAAATTTAACCTAGGTATCACTGAATTTAAATAACTACATTTTATCCATTAGTCTATACTGCTCTCTTTAGTAGAGAAGCATCAGGCTTCTCTCACAGTCCATCATTACAATTAATTACAGATATATGATGGTCATATTTCTTTGTAACTGTGTTCAAAGTAATGAGTTCATATATTTGATCTAATTGCATTGCATCATCGTGAACTTAGAAACCTAGAAGGTGAGACTGATAAACTCCTGTTAGGAATCCTTAGGAGATAATAAGAAAGACACACAGCACTAAAAGAGGGTAATCTCGTAATTTATTGTACAAAGTAGGGTTTTATTAATCACCTTTTGAGGACAAAAAGACATAAACCAAAAGTATCTTGAACAAAATTATGATCACCTTTCCCAAAACGAGAGATAAATAATACACAGCACATAGAAAAGAGTGATGATATTAAGTCTCAAACTGTAATCCAGGCGAATTCTGATATAAAATTGCCAGACAACAAACACAGAAAAGTTATTAAGGATGTTATTAGTGAAAAGAAACATAAGTTCCCAGAGAAACAAAGTTGTATAATTCCACCTCTAACTCAGATGTCAGCTGAAGTCATACTGCCCCTTAATGTAAAGATGCATTTTATTCAAGCCATGTCTGGTGCACATCAGGCATTTGATGATGCTTCTGGGAATTGCAGCTTCATTTACACTGGCTTCGTCATCTCTGGTTTCAGGTTTCTGATTCCAAATTTCTTCTGGCTGCATCCTTTCTCTTTCTATACTTCCTGAAGTGCTTCTTTCCCTGTTTACTGGAGTACCTGCAAATAGAGAACTCAACTTTTTCCCTTTGGTTTAACCAAACTAAGGTAACGGACACAAAAATCAAGCCTGCAAGCACGAGTCCTACTACTAGTTTTGTACAGCACAAACACTGAGTGTTAATGAGCTGGAAGGGATTTACAGAAGAAAATGAAGACAATAATTGGATAAAAATATGAATCTAGACTTTGGTTTTGCTGCCTAACAGTCAGCTGATCCTGTTCGCATGTTTGTATAACAGTAGCATTCCCTCAAACAGTTACAATAAGGAATGAATGAGATAAGGTAGGGCATATTTTACGCAAAAAAAAAAAGACCGGTAAATATGAAGTAGCAATATTATTGCACTGTAGTTAGAAAACATGTAAATGAAAATTTCGTCTCTGTGCATAGAAGCCTTTGGTCCGTCCACAATGATCTAAGACCTTCATTCCTCTTTTCCCTTTCTAATCTACTCCCTCTCTTCTTTCTTTTTGCTGCACTGAGAAGCAAAACAAAACTTTCTTACATAGAGCAATTCCATTTTCTTCACCAACTACTGAAAACCCAATGCTGAAATTTCTATTGCTTCTCCTAAAGCTAAGCTACAGTTGTTAGTGTAAATGCTTCTGAGGGCCTGTTGAGTGTGCTGACAAAGCGCCATCCTGGTCCAGCTGTAAAGGAAGTTGAAAAGGGTTTCTTTTTTCCTGTTGCAAAATCCCATTTCCTTTCTAAGAAAGATTCCCAGATTGATGTGCGCAAGCTTTATGGTCATATAAATAATTATTTTCTTTCTTTCTTTTTTTTTAAATGAAAAGGTTAAGCAGGAATGAAAGCAAATAGGCAGGCATGCAGGAAGAGAGAAGAGGAAGAAGCACTTTATTATTCCTTATTATTTTTATTTAGTTGTTCTCTTCCACTATGCCGCCAAACCCCCCAGCTCTGTGACTAAAACTTAAGTCCTTGCGATAAATATGGACTGTGCTTCACTGAAGGTGGCAGAGCTAACAACTATTCCACGAGTGCCTGCCTCACATACATATTTCAAAGGTTAACTATTGCAGCAGTTTATTTTATGATTGAAGAGAAATAAGAAGACAACTAAATGATAATATATCTTAGTAAATTTGTTATAATTGATTATGCCTAAAGAACATAATGACGGAATTGCTTTCTACCTAACAGTAGACTTTTGGAGACTGAGATATACATTAACTCTAAGCCTATTAGAGAACATGGATCACTTCAACACTTGGAGGACTGTGTCAATACAATGAATATACTAATAGGGATGTATAGTCATGTAGATAAATTAACTATGGATAAAATATCTGTTAAAATCACAAAGAATACACAAATAGTAATTTTTGACATTTCAAAGAACACCTGAAAATTGCAAGGCCTCAAATACTCCAACCTATGACCCTTGATCAGAAGCAAATCAAGAAAGGATCACTCTGCTCCGGTTCTGTCTGTTCGTGTTATAAGAAGTGCTATATAGAAACAGTCTGAGACCAGTTTTTACATATTTGGGTATCCATGTACACAAGTAAATATTTTAAATGAAGAATAGTTATACTTTCAAACATTAATAAATGCTTCCAACAGAATGTTCTAGCAGTCAACTAATGATCAGGCAGAGATCCAGGGGCATAACACCACTACCAACATTCACTAATAATAGTGTTCTCAAACAGAGCCCAGTACTGGGATATAAACTTTTCCTGTGAATTTAGCTAAAACCTTCCATAGGCGGTGTTACAATATTATATAACAGCATAATTTATTTTCTGAGTCCAATACACTTGAATTCAAATCCTAGCTCTGCCATTTGATCATTTAAAAAATTAAGCTAAGCAATGTAACTCCTCCCAGCCAGAGTGTACTGTTCTACTACAGTGAGTTCCTATATCTATAAGATGTAATAACATGATTAGTAAAATAAATCATATACATAAAAAATTGTGCTCTGCCTGGAACATAGGTGCTCAGTAAATGATTGTTTTTAAAAACAAATTGCTAAATTCTTAGGACATGGTAAAATTATTCAAACATTTATTACTGTAATTCAAACATAAATATATGTATTCTGTAATAGATATTATAAAATATTTCACAGCTTTTCTTCAACTCCCTTGAAGAAATATAATCACTGTTTTGCTGAATCATAGAATGCAGCCAGTTTTGGGCAAGGATTTAGGGTAAGGATTGGAGATGCTAGGTCAAGGCAGGTTAGAAGAGTTATTCAATTAAGTGTGTAAATCGAAGCTAGATATTAGTAAATACATACTGTGTGAAGCTCAGGGAAAGGCAAGAGTCAGAAGCCAGACAGATTGTAGGAAAATAGATCTATATGATTAACAGAAGAGAGGACAAGATAATAGTCTGTGATTTAGTTGGGAAAGAGAGATTGGAACATGCTGAAAAGGACATGTCAATAGAATAATATATTCAGAGTAGCAATAATAAAAGTTATCTTGATTACTAAACAATCCTTACTTCCATCAGAGAGTTTTGATATGCTTCCTGATACACTTATAGCCATCCCCACATACAGCTTGAGTTAGAAGTCTAGAATCTTCTGAAGTGACAGAACTGAGAAGAAAAGAGAAAGAGAAACTGATGACAAATTATACCAACACCAGGAATGGTGACTCAGGCTGTGAAGGCAGCAGGTATTTCCTCTAATAACTAGTGCACATTTTAGTAGTTGTATCTTGCCTTAAAGTACTTCCTCAAAAACTCTTCACTCCCAGAGGCTTGTGTTTTATTTATCTTCTTACTTTATGATCAATTCAGAAGTCTCATGCCAACATCATCATTGCACTTATCATTTTAATAAACACTTGGCAAGAACAGATCATAACTTTTGAATTTAAAAGTTATATATGACAATAAATAGTAAGCCATACATCCAAAATATCAGAAAAGTTTATGCTTCATTACATGAAAATATACCGTATACTTGGTAGGGTCACCGTAATCATTTTAATGTCTTTAAAAATACAAATCATAAAAATGGATCAAATTAAAGCTAGTTAATAGATCTTAAAAATTATAGAAAGAATACTGATAAAATATATAATTTAGTTTAGCATTTTATACCCATTGCCTCGATTATTTTTTCTGATCACTGTTGCACTAATTTATCAGAAAACTCATTTATTCCACCTCAAGAGTGCTATACTGTCTTAAAAGGAAGCAATTCAAGGCAATCACCTTATAATTGGATTAATTGCTTGCAAGTTCCAAAGACTTAACCTGGTTTTCACTTTACACATGTGAAATAAGGGACATAATTCTTTTTATACTTTGTATCTTTTCTAGCTAACAGGAAAAAAGAGGAAAAGTAGGAGAAGGACAAAGAAGATAAGGAAAAGTTGGAGGAGAAGGAAGATGTGGAAGAGGAAAAGGAAAAGGAAAACTGCATTAATATTTTCTAACTAATTCATTATTTTCTAACTAAAGCATACTCTTATTACTAAATAATACTTGCTTCAGCCAGAAAATATTTCTTTCCATACTTTCTTTTTCCCCTAAAGGAAATCTTGCTTTTCTGATATATAATACTGCCTCTCTTTCCAAGTTTTATATTTAATTAAAAAAATCAGGATGGAGTTAGACTATGACTGAATCCCAAGATATACAATAATTCACCAAAGGTGACATGATTAAATCCCATCACTGATAATATGTATATATGGAAGTATATATTCTTGATGTCAGTGATTATATATATTCACCTCAAGATGTCTCGTATTTGAGCGAGAGATATTTAAAACGCAGATGTAGTTCCACATATTTCAATTTAATTTCAAAACAGTCTATTTATTATGTTAAAGAAAGTTCTTGGACAGCTAACATTTGCTATGGCAAGATTTTCCCTGTAAAGTCAGAAGATTGAATGCAGGAAGTAAATTATCAACCAGTTAGTGTACATTTTTTTCCAAGTCTTACTCATAACTTCCCTAGCTGTCATTTCATATAACCATACTTTACCTGTAAATTAAGCTAGCCTTTTATCAAACTCAGCTGGGGGTTATTATATCAGCTTTAATGCCTCTCTAAAATGGTACTAAATGTGAATTTATATCACAAATGGAAACTCTGAGAGTGAAGGACATTTTCCATGTGGCAGTCTCATAAAACTATCACTTTTAACAAACAACTTGAATTCAAGAGAAATTTGCAAAAAAAAAATCTTTTAAGCACATTCATGGTCTTAGGAGGAAGTGCTAATATGGAGTCTGTCTGCTCTGCTGCAGCTGCTTGATTTATGAAAGTATACACAAGCCTGACTCATTCTAGGGAAGTCATAATTACCATATGGAATGTTCAATGTACAGACACTTCGTAAGGACCAATGCAGTAGCTTAAATTATAGTCATTATGAGATCCTCACTCCCAAATCTTGCTTAAATGCCAGCAGAGGGGTGAATAAAAACCCTGTTCAGAACATTTCACAGTCATCTACATTATATCCTGAAAATAAAAATACACGAAGACACTTAAAAAGAGGTAACAAAAACTGATTGGCAATGTAAGATTTCAGTGACCATGCCTTCAATGTTCAATAATGGCATTCTCAGCGTGCCTACTCTCTGCTGTGTCTTATGCCACATAGTAGGTCTGTTGATATCAATATTATATGGCCAGGCCCTTTAAGTTCTTACAGTGTAGTGGAAGAGGTAAACAACTAAACACTGAAATATTTGTGATGTGTTTGAAATATGCGTCAATGAAATTCCGATATGCCGTATTCTTGATAAAATCCACTGAAAAATACCACAATCGGTGAAGAAAACCGGCTAGCAAAAAGCGTGTCCTCATCTAAATCACAAGCATTTTTTAGCATTGTATCTTTCCATCATTTGTCTAACTTGCCACTTAGTTTCTTGCCAGTTATCTTGAAAGTCATCATCTTCTCTCATCCAACCTCTAGTCTGTGTGTTGTGAGCAGTTTTGAACAAACCTCAAAGATCTTGGCTTTTCAGTAAAGATGTCCTGGAACCAATAGAAATGTGTTGATAGTCTTTAAAAAATAGTAGAAAGGACTTAGCTAGTTCTTAGTGTGTGCTAGGTGCCTCCTAATGCTCTAAAATAATGTACCAACAGCTCTAACAAACTCTGTTAGAAATTCTTAGCATTTCTATTTTGTAGTGGGGTAAGCTGAAGCACACAACATTTAAATAATCTGTGTAAAATCACACATAAGGGAGTCAGAACTCAAACACTGAACTCTCTCTGATCTACACTACTGCAATTCTCAAACAATAAAACTATATCAATACTAAACTTTGAGAAGAGATGGCATCAGTGAGCAATATGTATCTGCGTCAGAACAAAAATGGACAGAAGCCCACTGGTTAAAGAACTACAACCATAGTCCAAGAAACTAACACAGGTAGGAAAAGATTAGGAAATCAATTTAATAGAATTTGAAACACTTGAATATGGGGGATAGAGGAGAAAGGATTAAAAGTTTATGAAAGATTTAACCTTTGGAAACTGGGAAGATGCCTTAATAGAACAGGGGTGATCAAAGGTAAGAGCTGAGGTAAGACAAAAATTATATTCCAACTCCTCTCACTAGGGAGAGACTGTGGAAAGTCAATTTTGTGTACACAGACCACAGTAAGTCATGCTATACAGAATGACCTTCTTCCTAGGTTCTATCCCTTAGGAGGTCAAGCATATATTTGAAACAAATTTCTCAAAGTATTTTCAGAGAGAGATCCTATTTCTTGGGAACATTTTGCAATTACATCTGTAAACATATATTTAACCTTAAGGAACTTTGCTGACACACAAAGTATTTAACATTCTTCAGGCTAAATGTTCAATAGAGAAGGGTCAAAATAATTTGTTGTCCTGTGACATAATCCATCACATCCCTCTTTGATTCTTCCACACAAAGTCAATTGGTTTTGGCTGTTGGAAATTATTATAGGTCTGAAAAAGAAGGAAGGCTGAGTGAATCACAAAGTTGGAAAGAAAACAGCCATGGGAGAGCAAAATCTAGTGCAGGTAGCCAGGTGGTCTGCAAATGCCTGCTAGCACTTTTTCTTCCAGTTGGCATATAACATCTGTTTCTACAGTGAAAGGGTGTGAAGAAAATGACACAAGTGGTAAGCACTGACATATGCAGGAGAAAGGAAGTGATTTATTTTATATTAAGATTGTTACTGTTGCAAAAATAAAAGCACGACCTGAATATGTCTCTGTAAGACTTGGATAATATGTGTGTGTGTTTAAGTGAAAGACTGTATATTTTTATTAAATCATAACACAAAAATACAGGGCTCTGAAAATCTAATTAGTACAATGAATAAAAACAGGAGACCTATTAAAAATTAGTTTCTGAAATAAGGGTAGGATTCTATCAAGGGTTTAGAAATAAGAAGGGAGGGAGGGGAACCGAAGAGAGTTCAAATTGTGTTATTCATTTGCATCAACTAGAAATGTTATATAGGAGAGACTGAATCAGTATTTATTAATAAAAATAAAAATATTTTAAGGAATTGCTGATTATGAGTGATCTGCCCATTAAGGATCTACTTATTATTTTATGCAATAAATATTTAGCTACTGGGATTACTAAAAATGATAGCATTTCTGACTATAGTTAGCATCAATTATATTAGCTCATAGAATAAGATTATGGAAAACAGAAAAATATAGGCAACCAAAGATGAAGATTGATCTTTATACCTAGAATGGACTCTATATTTCAACATATCAAACCCTACTTTTACAAATAAAAATTTCCAATGCCAGAGTAGGAATGACTTTCTCAAGATCAGAGGGCTAGACATACCAGGAAGAAAAGGGAGCTTAGAGGATTTTTAGCAATAATAGAGAACTTTCTTTGGAACTTTGATACAAGGTGAAAAGATAAGAGAGCTCAATCTAGTTCCAGGATGAAAGGAAACTAGGTGAAGAATGGGCATGGAATTGTAAGGGATGCAATAGTTCCTTCCCAGTAAAGGTACGGAAAGTATATTTGAACCCCAGAAAAAAAAAAAGGATCAGAGAACTAAAAACAATGAATAATCAAAAAGCAAATGTGATAGAAAGTTAATCTCTCATTTAAATTCCTTTAAGAAAGAAGTTTTTCTGAAATTCAAGGACACATTCGTATAACTTACTTGAGTCATCAAGCAGGTCATTACAATTTTACTTCCCTTTCTGAATGAAAAGGACAAGCTATTGAATATCTGAAATACATCACTGATACATCATCTTAAAATTTTTGGCAAAATATCTGACAGAAATGGGGCAAAAGAAGAGAGAAGGGAAAATTTCTTTCTTTGAAAGCACTATTTCAAAACTAGAAAACATTGAAAGGAGAAATTAGTCAAGTGTGCGCAAAAAGATACCGAAATTACTTTGTCTTACATAATCTCTCGTCCATTTATAAGTTGAAAAATCTTACCGTTAAAGTGCTCAAGATGGAGCATTTTGCATGAGCTTTCCGACCTCTGTGCTCCAGGGCACTGTGTGGGCATCTGCACTATGGTGCATCTCCCATTGTGCTATCATTCCTTTGCTTATTTGACATCCTGTTACTGAGAGTACATTTCTGTAACCACTGTGCATAACTTAAGGTGAATAGCTCATAATGTTAAATTTTTAAACTGAAAAGAACTTTACTTTCATGTGAATGATACTATTATATAGTGCCTGTGTGGTAATAATACTGCCACATATTTGTGACAAATGGGAAATGGTGGCATTATCATACAGAAAAATGCAAGAGGAAAAAGTCTTTCCAGCCCTATCTTCAAAAATAATGTGGCCAGAGCTAATGCACGTGCTTTCAAGGTAGGGAAACTAAATGAAAAGCAGATTTTTCTCCCTAACAAAATTGCCAGTGGGTAAGGCAAAGGTTCAGGAAAACAGGAGGTTTCTAATATATTAACCACCCATTCAATGTCTGGCAGCAATTACGAAAATAAACAGGATCCTGAGTTGAATTAACAGGACCAATTAAACTTTTCCTGCAAATGTATTCATACTGATAACTAGTGGGACAACATCTGGAAAATTATTCACAAAAATGATGCTGATATCTCTGATATTCTCAAAGAAAACAGACAGAAAATTTAAAATAACAACAGGGTCGGATGCATGAGCTTTGTATCGAGACCTAATTCTGACTTTGCCACAATTTTAAACAAAAAATAGATCAAACAGTTTAAATGTTTAAAAGGTATAATTACCTCTCTAGTCTATTTTTGTAGACAAAGAACTATTTCTAAATATGGACTAAGATATAGAAATTCAAGAAATTATAGTTAGGCTTAATACTAAAACTTGACAAAACTGAAAGGGAGGTAATACTCATTTAATATAACATATACTTGGAAAAATGTGACAGAACCAGTATTTTTGAAATCATATGAATTCCTTAATATTTCCAGCAATTTTTTGTTTATGGACGACTTTGGGTGTTTTTTTAAACAAAGAATCTGCTTTAATAAAAGTAATTCCCTTTATCACAAGGGCATATTGGCAATCAATTATGAAGTTATTATATTAAAAAGTTTATTATAAATAAATTTTATTGTAATTTACAAGATATTTCTCTACAGAAATCATAGTAATGGTAATTAGTGTTCACAGTTCTCAATGGTTGCTTGAATCTATATGCCCACAAATGGAGTATCAATTGCATTATTTGATTAAAGATATTATCACTAAGTTCATCTTCAATAAAGAATGTACTGCTTTAAAACATTTATTCTTCTAAAATGAAGAGGGAAAGGAGACAAGAAAAGAGAGAAGAACCTTCCTGAATCTACCTTCCCAATGTAATTTTTTATTCATCAAATATCCATTGAGCACCTACTTGGCAAGCAACCCCAGTACAGACACTAGGTTACTCATGGAAAACAATGGTTAATTAATCTCATAATATGCATTTGCAGAATTTAGTGTTGTCTGGGAATGAAGAAGACATATGTATATTGATAGATAGATAGATGGATAGATAGATACTATGATACAATATATCGTACTTTAAGTTTTGGTTGAATAATGGAGGGACTTAAATGCTGCGCCAGAGATATTGGACTCTATGCTACGAACAGCTCATTTACCAAAATTCTGATTGTGTGTGTTTGTTTGTGGCTATGGAATGACACAAAATAAGTTTCAAGAAAAGCACTTTCAAAGACCAAACAAGACAAATTGCAAAGGCTGGGAATAGTCATTGGGAGAAACTGAGGCTGGGAGACCAGTCTGAAAATAGTGAAATAATAGAGGCCCAGTAAGACTGCACAGTTCTGGATTTTGGAAACAAGAAGAAATATTTAAGAAAATTTGTAGAGACTGAATTTGACAAATATTGAGCTAATTCATGATGGAAAGCAAGGAAGATCAATGAGGGTAAATAAAGTTCTGGTTAAGTATGGATAAGCAGGTGAATGGAGAGAAAAACATGATTTGGCTGGAAAAACTGTGGTATTTTAATTATACACGTTTTTCATTTGAAAGGATAGTAAAATAGCATTGATGCTAATTATCAAAATTTTAGTCAAGTCTGTAATACTGAATGGGATTATGGAAGAGAAGATTTGGGGAAATGCATTTATTTAAAAACTATGACAATCAGAGGTGACAAAGTCAAAGAACTAAGAATTTTCCTTCTTCTAAGCCAAGGGAAAAAAATATATCACAAAAGAGCTTAGTCAATAAATAAAATGCTGCAGAATAGAGGAAGAAGATATGTGAAAGAGAACCAGTAGGCTCCTCCAACAGGATCCACTCATATGACTGTATTACTCTTATGTATATGCACCTAGTTTGCTTTTAAATAGAACTTATTTCTTCTACCCATTTTACAGGACAACAGAATTTTTATTTTGCTGATGAAACAATAACTCAGCAGTTACAAGTCAGCTTTATTTCATGAGTCTATCTTTACGCTTCACAAATTTCTCCAGCAAAATATCCAGTATTCAAGATTGTGGCTGGCCTGTAGAAATCACTGAACAATGATGTGAAGGATAAAGGTATGATATTGATTTATGGGACAGGCAGGTAAGATTGGGAGTAAGAATAAAAGGGACAAAAGCAAAATTAAGAAAGTTAAGAGTCTATTTGAACGGTCTGGATTTTATGCAGTTATAATGTTTATTATTTATAATCATGAAGATTAAGAAATAAGAGTAGGATAAGGTAAAGTGGAGTTTTGGAAAGAAATGTCACAGGTTTGCTTAAATTTGTCTTAAAATTCATTAGATTCACTGCACTTCTTTAAATCTTTCACTTAAATATGTTCACCTTGTCTTTATTTCACAACTTTTTTTTAAAGTTTGGAATTCTATTTCATCAAAGTATCAGTTTTAAAAGTCAATAATTCTTTCAAAAAGTACTGTGTTTTCAAATATAAATTGGAATTTTAAAAGGCCTTAGCTAATGAAAAGTCATATGAAGTAATTTTGAAATCTTACCAAAAATATCTATGCCAATATATGCAAAATATTTCTACAGATTACCAAAACCACATTTAATAAAAAAATGCAAATCCAGTAAAAGTTTCTAGTAATTCTGCTTAATTAAAATGTACCCCATGTAAAATAAATTATTAGGAAATATTCGTTTATTTCTTCTTACCAACACCTATATGGCATGGCTCGCTCCTCACCTCTGCCCTACTATTACCTTATTAATAAGTTATTTGTGTTTCTGACAAGGGAAATTGAAGCCAAATTTTTGTGTTATTATGCCCTCCTTTTCACCCTTAACCTGAACTTGGCACTGTGACAACTGGGAAAGAGGGAGATGATGTCAGCTCTTCTTTGAGCTTTTGAGTCCCTTCCTTTCAATTTCCTCTGATGTTTCACCTATCTTTGGTTACTTTCTTTGGCTCTTGATGGACGGTAACCAGCACAATAGGATAAATGAGCTATATAAGAGATTTAACTTTGACTCATTAAAACCCACAGTTGCGTGTCTGAGGCAAATTAGAGGGTAGCATGTGGGCTTCCCATGCTCAACACCAGAGATTTCTATGTAAGAACCAAAGACATTACCTACTTAAAATCTCTGAGGTCCATGTTTAACATCTTTCTTTCTTTTCTTTGGGTGGATCTCCTTTTCATCCATCTACCCATTTGGAGAATCCCCTAAGACAGATGTCTGCAGTGGAAAAGTTCACAGCCTTAAATGTTACCTGTATTTCCTGACTGTTGTCCAAGCCCTCTGTGGATAAACATGGATCAACTATGCTTCTCTCTAAAATCTTCCATTTCCTCAAGTTTTAATATTTTAGGTTTTGAGTAACAGTTGTAATGTTAGAGGCAAACATTCATCTATGAAAACCATGTCCTTAATTAGAAATCTTGACTGCTCTTGCTTTGGATTCACTTAACCTCTTTATATGTAGATCATCCTTGTAACCTTCAACATGACTCTTGATCTTATTTATCCTTTTCTTGAAGGACAAATAAATTGTGCCATTGATTTCACATGAATTTTTATTTACATTATTTATATCAAATACTTTGATTCTTTGCCTGAGACGTCTTTCCACTTTCCAAAAATCTCAGCAATAGTTTATCCTAACTGTAGGTTTCTCTCTTCCTCCTAATAAAACTGACTTCTATATAAGGACAGCCCCATAGAAAACAAACCCTTGGAGTGTAGTCATTTGGTTAAAGATTTTCTTCTGCCTGATATTATTAGCATTGAAAATTCTCTATGTAATATGAATCTGAGATTCTATTTATCTTTATATCTTTTGTTAACTAATTCCATTGCTCATTTCCTACAGCTAAGTCATTATATACAGCTAAGGTCTTCATTCTTACTTAACCTGATATCTACTGAGGACTCTTAACCATAAAAGACGACCACAAAAAAGACATCTCTGGATGTTCCATAGATAAACCAGGTGAATTACTATGTTCTTGTTTTCTTTTTTCTCCATTTTATCTTCCGTTCAATCTCTCCTCATTTGATTTCCCAGAACTCACAAACAAGAACTCCCTGGAGAGCATTTTGTGGAGCTGGTTCTCAGGTTCCACATCGAAATCCCTCAAAGTTGATTCTGACAAAGTTGCCTCCTTGCTCCAGTAAGTTGGTAAAGAAACTGATGAAGAAGAAAAAAGGTTGGCATAAAACAAAAATAAAGGTCACAACAAAGAATAGAATCTAGGCAGTCAGTCCTCTACCCTTCAGATCTGTCCAGTATTACCAAAGGTCAAACACACATTGCGGCAATGCCTACTCTTTTTGATGTGAACTCTTCTTGACTGTAGGAACAAATCTATCATCACCAAAACCAGAGTTTTTTAATTAGATGTCCTGAGTTCAATCTATTTTTAGTACAAGGCCTAATTTCTCACGGTTAAAGTATTGGCTTGAGAGTCCAGAGTAAGTCTTTAATGAACCTTATCAAGGCAGACCATAGATAAGAGATGATAATTATCATAAATCCTGAAATTCTCTCTATCTCCTGACTCATGTATGAAAAACCCTGAGTAGACAGTCCAGGCAAATCATTAAGTAATTGTTCATTTTGAAATCTACATGTCAACAATACAAAGCATCTTGTACCATCATTGCCTTGAATTATATATATTTTCCATCTTTGAACCTCAGCAAGATAACAGGAGAAAGTAATTTTTTTAGATTAAATCCCACCTGACCCCACCATGTTGATAGATACAGAAATGTTGCCAAAAGATGCAATGGAGAAATAAAATGTAGACATTCATATTTAAAAAATTATGCACTTGTTTCTCTAAAAATTCTGATAGCTCATTGGAAGGATGGTATTTCATCTTAAATATTGTGAATATCTATAAAATAAAATGACTTGCATAAATATTTCAAATATAAAATAGTAGATTGTATTTCTCAACTTGATAAGATCAGTACTCTGAAAAATTGTTTATATCTATGACAAAATTGTTGTCAATATGTTAATTTTGGTATTAATTTTATACTTTTAATTACTAATCCATGAATAATAGAGAAAAAGCCATCAGATAGAATCCTTTTCTAACATATAGAAGTAGAATCTTTTTCAAAGATCATGGGAACTGGTAGGAGCAGTACACAAGTTTCACATGAAGATAGGATCAATAACAGCTAGGAAACAGAAGGTTATGGTCTTAACCTTCATTTTATTATAAGGAAAACAAAGTCAAAATTAATAAGATTAAGTAACTATAGTTGAATACTGAGGACGGAGCAGAGTCAGGTATCAACTCTGCCTTTTGACTTTCAGTTTGATATTCTATTCATTACATTGTAAAAGAAAATTGTGGTGGACCCAATTTTTTGTCATTTTCAGCTGCATTTTTTTCTGTCTAGGGAATCTTCCACTTACTGAGGCAAAGAATATCTCCAGATTTAAGGTGAAAATGGCAAATTCTTTTGGACACTCTGATGCAGCTGAAGCACGGCTTCATGAAAGCAGCAATCGATCAGGTGCTCCACGTACAGACATCAAAATAGAAACAAGGAAGGCAAGGAAACCAAAGCTTTGGAGAACTCAATGCAGAGAAGGCAGTGGCTGCAATAGAAGACACAGTGTCTTCACATGACTGTCACAGGGTACTGGAAGCAATGTCCAGGATTTATCCAATGATCATGGATTCGTAGTGCAGCTGTGTGGTTCATGTCTACTTGTAGCAATATGGTGTCTTCACAGGGCCAATTCAGAGACCTAATTTTGGGTGTGTATCAGACACAGAACAAACAGGAAAGAGGAGAGATGGTTCAAGAATAAACAAATCACATATGCCATGCAGCTTTCTGCCTCAGCCCAGATGAGTGCTTTCCTTGTTAGGCAGACTTCAAGACATCTTTAGCTTTAAAGTCTTCTGCAAACTTGGAGATCTGGCTGGAGGGTGGTATGATTAACCAGATTCCATCAGACTTTGGTATAGAGGGCTTGGTAGTAGGAGTAAAGTTATTTCTGCTTTTCTTATTTCAGTATTTGTGCTTATTTTCTAAATATATGCTATAAACTAATGAAAAAAGATTGCTTCCAAAATGAAAGGAAAAATAAATTGATGAATATTTGTCTCTCTCTATATAATGAATCTGGGTGGTATGGGGAATACCAAAGTACTTCAAAAAATTTCATGGCTAATACTCCACCCACTGAGATTAAGCAACTCAAATATGTACTGATCATTCTGTTGGCTATTTACAGAACAATTTCAAACAAATGACTGTCACAAATCCAACGTACTTAAAATAGAAGCTTGAAAGATGAGGGCCTTGAATCAAATCCCTGCTTTGTGTTGTGTTTTGTTGCCGTGAAGTGGTATAAACAGTTGCAGTACTTCATGGAAGGTGTTGCGGCAACATCCACTGGAAATTAAGACCATTCTCTCTGACCATCATTTCTGCAGCTTCCAAAATAACATCACAGTCCAACTTCTCTGAGCTTTCTGAAAAACTGATCTTTAATGTGAAATGTGTGGCTTCCTTGATCCAGGAAACTGGAAGCTGATAAATTTCCCTATTTGGAATAAGTTTGTATATTGGCCTCAGCAGATCTTGCAGGAACATGAAACAACAAAACAAAATCAGATTGGTGCAAATGAAAACTGTACTAAGCACATATATGATTACAATCGCCCTCACGTGTCTGAAAGTCTGATATTTTTCTCCTCATCTTTTATTTTTTGCTGATTTTAATTTTTTTACATGCCTTAGATTTATTTTTTATAACTTCCATGGTTCCATGGTGCCTAATATAGTATTTGCATGTGGGTGTTGAATTATAAGCACATGTCAATCAAGTCGTGATGCAAAATATAAATCTATTACCAAAGTTATATTCAACTACCTTTCAGTTTAACAAATCTCCACTTATAAAATGCAAAACAAAGAGCATGATCAATATCTCATAAGCCATATACATAAATTTCCCACATTAGAAAAGTCCAAAATGTAACATGGGACAAATCATGAATACTTGGAATATTTGCCATCTCATTCTTAAAAATAAAGTGATCTGGAATTATCCTGCATAAATTCTTATTTTATGTATTTTATTACTTGTTCCAACACCTTTGTCTGAATATTCTGGATTTATTCTATCTACTTAAAAATATCAGTGCAGTAGTATTATTTACTAGATAAGTCAAGGAATACAAAAATTAGAAATTATTTTGATAATACAAAAGAATATATCTTACTAAATACATTAAGAAATTCATACCTCTTGGTATCCACATTATACTTAGTATAATAGAATGCAATCAATAGATATTATAAAATAAAAAATAAATATGATTTTACTAAATTAATTATTAAGCAAAATTGGAAATTATATGACAGTATCATTATTTATTTAACAACCTACTTCAATGAAATTTCCTTATGACATCGAATCATAGTTATGAGTTAGATATTAAAACTTTATTTTAGACTCATCATAACAATAAGATTTTGAGCAAATATTCAGATAATCTTGTGGTTTTTCACCCAACCATGGCTGATGTCTTTCTTATAAAACATAATGACTACTGTATAAAGAAAAACATGCAAGAGTCACGTGTTTTCATCCCATAAATAAATGCATCAAATTGAATTATGCTAATTATGCTAAATGGAGTAGAATATATCACTTCTTAACCTTTTAGAGAGATAAAAGGAAATTACCTAGGCCCACAAGGACCATCAGAGAAAATAAAATGCTTGAATTCCGACGAAGAATATTCCATATCTGAAATTTTTAAGAATTAAAATCGATTAGGAAAAACACTTCCTTTATCATAACAGAATCCACCAAATTTAACCATTAGCCAGTCTCAGAAGCACATGATTCCACTTATCTGAGGTATCTGTAGTAGTCAAACTTACAGAAGCAAAGACTATGATAGCATCCAAGGGCTCAGATGGGAAAAAAAAAAGGGGGGTACTATTGTTCAAATGATATCATGTTTCAATTGTTAGATGAGTAAGTTTCAGATATTTACTGTAGAACACAGGGCCAGTAGTTAGCAGCAAGGTATTGTGCACTCCAGAATCGTTAAGATGGTAGATCTTATGTTAAGTGTTCTTACCAAAAGACAGAAGAAGAGATGGAGACATAAGGAAGCTTAGGGAGGTATTGGCTACTCCCTTGATTGTAGTGATAGCATGGATATTTGCATATGTTCAAGCTCATCAAATTGTTCACATTAACTATGTGCTGTCATTTATCTATCTAGTATGCCTCAATAAAAAATGTTTTTGTAAAATGAAAATGCTTCCTATTTAGCTACATTTGTTCTATTTTAAGTTAATATGATTCATCTGTTTTCTACTATCTTGCCCTTTGTTAAGAACTAAAGAAAGGACAAAGACTTCCAGGGGACACATTTGTTGGCACAGCCTTGTTGACAAGGCCTTGAGTCTGACTAATGTGACTGTGGAGTCAAGGAGTGAAACAGGAATGCAGAGGTCCATCTGCTAAATGCATAGGATATTTTAGGTAATCAGCTGCATATATATATGTATATATGTGTGTGTGTATGTGTGTGTATTAATCTCTTCTTTTATCAGTAACTCAGGAAGATACAGGTAACCCTACATATAACAATCAGCTACTATATATGAGGGACTATGCTAAAAATGCTCATCTAATTTTTTATGTCTACTAGACCTAGTAATTGACAGAGGTGAGGAGCTGGCCTGGTAAACTAATACAAAGTAACAAGATAATGAAAGTGATCATGGTAACCACCAATCAAAGTTAGCTATGGCAGCTGCCTGTCACTTCTTGCTTTCCAGAGTGGTCTGTACCTGTAGGATGCATTTCTGAAGCCTCATATCATTTCACATGATGCTTTACTCCATTTCTATTCTAGTTTCACTCTGGAGTTCTGCTCTAACCCTACAGGCCGTAACTCTTCAGTGTTTCATCTTGAAACTCTCAGAAAACCCATGTATTATCCATAGAACAGCTTTAACCTAGGATAAACACTCCCTTGTTCATTATCCAGGGAAATAAACTTGCCCCAGAAACCTGCAGCAGGACACACTCCAGTGTTTTTATATCAGTGTCTGAAATGATAACACATATAACACATAGCCATTGCGGAGCTGCCCTCCATGTTTAGTAAAGTCATCTCACGTCTCCACTGGCCTCACATTGTCACAATCTACTCATATTACGTACATATATACACGCTTCCAAAGAAGATTTTTGAAGATATTATAAGCAAATTATGTTATTTTTTTAAAGTCCCTAGGAAGCATAAAAACTCCTGAGATTTTTCTTGGCCCCAATGACAGATAACCATTTTACATTATTGTTCAGGGAAGGTTTGCTTCCCTTTATATTAACAGCTATCTTCAAATACTGTTCAGTTGCTGCACTGATGTACTAGTACATATAAAGAAAGCTCATTAAAGTTCTCACATTGGTGTCCTTAATTCAGCTATTCTAACACTTCTAGAATGTAAAAACAAGACAAAAGTAAATTACTGTGATAAAAAACAGCTCTTTATTTCATTCTGTTACCAAATGAAATTAAGTAAACAAGTCTGACACAAAATTCAACAAAAATGTCTGTCTTTAATTAAGATGTACTGGGAACACAGAATCCATTAATTTACTTATTCAAATTTACCCAATAAACATAGAAACAAGATAATTGTTATCTATCTCCTAATTATCTTTCTCGATACTCCAGCTATTAGAAAATTCTTTGATGTTTCTGTAATAGAATGAATGTAAGACTATTTTATATTCTGAATTATCTGAATGGGTTGGTTGCTTTTTCCTACTGAACACCCCAACAAAACACATTATTCAAGCCTCGATTCCTATTACATAGTCTCCATAGCACCTAAATGTTCTCTTTCACCTACTAGAAAAGACCATTCCATCCCCCGTGCCTCCATTGTATCGTGTATGATCTCTTGGGTCCCTAAAAGTTATTTACTTGCTGGCTCAATGTTTTTCTATTTGACTCTATTTTCGGTATTGATCACAAGCCTGGTATATACTAGGTGTTTAATATGTACTTAATGAGTAAATAATACATATTATAGAACAAGTTTGGTAAAATTGGTATATTATTTTGAGTCCAGCCCAGAGAAGAGCCTGAAACATGCAAGGTGCATTTGTGGGTGTGATCGAAGTGAGGGGACAGAGATAGTAAGACAGGTCTAAGAGGACAATATAAGGAAAGTTTTTTTTAGAGACGCTCTGTTAAGAAACATAAAGTAATTCAAAGAATTGTCTCTCAAACGTTCAGGATGCATTTGCATACAGATTGGGTAGACATCTGTAGGTTCAGCTTCTGGAAGAATCTGAAGTAAAAAATTCAAGAAATAATGATGGGCATTTGAGGTGGGAAGCTGACAATAAGGACTTTTCACCATAGGTGCAGTTCAAATCAGAGGTGAACCTATAGGTGTGACATGGGGGAACAAATGTATCTCCGCAGTTCCATAGAAATGGTATTTAGGCATTTCTTGCAGGTGTCTTTACACCAAGTACTAAGCCATTGTTCTTTTGCTCAAATCCAATATGTTTTGAGATGTTATCTATAAGGGTATTTTCACAGAATTGAAATGCAAATAAATTCCATGTGACATTTATGCAGTCCTTTTTAAAAAATCAATATTACTAAGCTATATTGATTGCCTAAATTATTTCCTTTTCAGCCAGTTACTGTGCATTGTAGGAATGCACAACCATAGACTGAGCAATTGAATAAAGTCTCTGAAAGCGTGATCTGAGCTTGAGTTTGGTTTATACAATTTTCTAGGATAGCTCATTGTTAATGTCATTGAATGGTTCAGATGCTTATATTAGATTCTTATCAGTATCAGGAAATCTTTTATTTAATCATTGCCCAATAATCTTCATAAAATTGAGAAAATAATAGTGACATATATTAATTTCTGTTTAGAGTAACCACATCCTTCCTTTGTTAAACAGAAATCTGAATCTCTCCATTCTTTCTATGTTTTATTCTACATGAATAAAATAAACCACATTCTAGGGATCATGAATGATTGAAATTGGATTAAATTGTTCTCGGTTCTAATTACATTGATTACAGAAAAATAATATACATTGGGCTCCTGAAAGAATATCCTCTGCTATGACAATCATACCCTCTTTTGTAATTCCAGAACTATCTGTAATTGCTTTCTGTTAAGCAGGTGATATTTATTAGCAAGGAAGTGGAGTTAGATTGACATCACATGCCTTCCTATGCAAAACACAGTCTCTGGAGTAGCTACTTAATCTTGACATGGGAGATCGTTAGAAATGTAGAAATTCAGGTTTTACCCCTGATAGACTGAATCACAATCAGCATTTCTGAAAGATCCTTGTGTAACTCATATTCACTTGAAATTTGAGAAGCGCACCTCTAAGTATAGTTTGTTTTATTTTTCTATTGAATGTATTTATTTATGGAATTGGAGATGGATGATGATAATGGTCTTAGCTTTATACCTATCAGTCCACACTTTCTTCTCTGGATTGCTCAACTGAGAAACAAACCTACGCAAAAACTTCTTCCCTTCTATTTGGATTCAGTTATCCTCCCTCTTTGACAAGGCCAAAGTCTCCATAAACAATGAGAATATCCCTGGTCCCATTGAGAGAATAATGACTATTTAAAACCCATTCCATTGATTCCTTTTTTCTGTTTGAGATGTTTAACTTGGGCATAGGACAAAATCCCACACAGGTTTCTATCTACTCTGTGTGTTGTGTGTGGAAGAAATGTGTAGAGAACTGTAGTTCAAAGTAATTCTAAGCCAAAAGAAATCAGCAAAGGCTTGGAAAAATATATGACAATATTGGGGAGGAAAAAAGGGATATTGTTCAGTGTTAAGTATTGATAATTTTTTCTAGGCTTTTAACGTGTATTGTTATTATTTTCTCTTTATGAATACTACCTTCTAGTGACTATTACTCAAAGAGAAAAATGCACTCTGAGTAAATCAATATATCCCAATCTTTAAAGGTTATAGTGTTGAAAAAATCCTTCTCTCAGTTGAACTTCCACATTTTGGAAATTTTCATTCACTCAGGAGTTGGTTAACTGAGTCGTATCGATCTTAAATTTAGAGAAATCTGAAGGTTCCATTTTTGAAAAGGGGCTTCCGAGATGTCACACAGCTAAAACCACACTTTACTGAAATCCTGGAGAGGAGGCGAACTGACTTGCTCAACGAATCTTCTTTCCCTATTGGCATGACCCTACAGAATCACAGTGAAGATTTTACCTCACCCATTTTCTAACTCAAATATCTTGAGTTGATTGTACAGTGAAGGGGAGAATTAGACTGTCAGTGCTGAAAGAAATATAGTAAATACAAATGTTGATTTATAATGCTGCACACCCCCAAATTATGAAATGTTAGATGCCATGCTACTTCACTAAGTTAAAAAAATAATAATAAAAATAGAAATTTAATATAAGTAAAAATAATTAATTAAGACTATTTTCTAAATATCTTGTACCCTCAATTCCCAAAATAAATACACCTTCCTCCAGATCTGATTTTCATATATCAAGGAAGAACCCATGTATTTAGTAGGGGAGGGAACAAAACAAAACAGCATAGTATTTTTAAAGCTGATCATTTTCAGTGGGAGTCTAGTCCCTATCTCTCTAACAATAAATTTTAAGTAGTAAAACTTAATCCTAGATAGACTAGTGAATTGTCCTATAAGATTTATTCTTTTAAAATTCAGAAAAATATGTAATCTGAGAGAATACTAGTAGTTATTCGACCTGTATTATAATGTTGACAGTGAAGGAATTCAAGTCAGAGAGTTTAGATGGCCTTTCTCAGTCACACCCAGTTAGTGCCAGAATCATTAGACTCCACGCTTCTTACCACATTGTCTTAAGCTTCACCCTTCTCTTGTTTCCATAATCAATATCTTCTATGAATCATATGATGGTGCACAACACAGTTTTACTTAAGTGTTCCTGTATTAATATACGAAAATGGCGTGCTTAATTTTAGACTCTGGATGCATATAAAGATATAAACTGCATTAATATCTTATTGTTGTTTCGTAACAAAAGGATAGAAACATCTTACTTCTGATTGTATGAATTTTTGTTTACTAAAAGTTGCTGCCAACATTTTTGATTGGTCATAAGGTCAATGTAATAATTATATCTTTCTCTTCTATTGATTCTGAATCACATTCAGTCATTTACAGATTTTTCAAAGAACTATACTTTTAAAATTCTACTGACATACAGTTGTGAGAATCATTATTGGCCAATGTTCCAAGGTCACAATTTGCTTTCTGTATAAATTAATCCTTCCATTTTGACCACCTGGGAATTAAACAATCTGAGTGTTCTTTGTTCATCTTTTTGATGGTGAAGTAAATGGCTTTCATTGTTACTGTAACAAGTGCATATATTGTACAGTTTCCGAAGTTAGATTATAATAGTAGGTGTCCGGTAATATTTTAATCTCTTGTAACTAAACAATTTAATTTCTTATATTTTTCTAATTGTACAATTTTCTGTCATTGATATATTGGCTTAATACCCTTCTAATTATTGACATTCCCCCCTAACAATTTCAAGAAGGTTGGTTCTTTCTAGATTTTTTTTAATTTTAATAAATATACAATTACCAAATATTTTAGCTAAGAAAAATCAAAGCCCATGTGAACTCAATGTAAATACCATCTTTTCTCTTAACAGTCTGATATGCATTTATCTATAATCAGGATAACTTCAAATCCCTTTCCATTCAAATTGTTAGAAAAGTACTTGCTTATATGAAGGTAAAGTGTTCTCGTCATAACTCAAGCCCATTGAATTTAGCTTGGTCTTTCGGAGTAACACAAAGTAAGTTTACAAGGTTTTCAATTTGATGGAAGGTTCATGTTTGTTTTTAATATTACACATTATTTCTCATATTGCACTTCCCTTTTTTCTGACCTTGGGAATGATGTTGGTGAGGATGATGAAAATAATAATGAAATCAGGTATTTACCTCCCATAGGCCAGAAACAAATCACGGTCTTTCACAAGCATTAGCTTATTTAATGCCTCCAAAAAGTACCCTAGCAATAACAATTTCTCATTTAACCAATGAGAAAACTGATATTCAGAGAAATCACACTGCTTTCTTAACAGCTAAGAAACTACAAGCAAGGGGTGAAATCAGGTTTCTTGGGCATTAAAGCTCACTGTACTCTCTGTGTTTTTACTGTAGTTTGTTTCTGTATCCATTTTTCTTATGACAATTCTTAAACTCATTGTCAAAGTCCTTTCCTCTCAATGCTTCCATTTGTTGAAACTTTTCTCACTCTTGATGCATAATCTACATGTTTATTCTACCAGAGTTGTTACTTTAATACAGAATGCCACTTTAGTCAAATATTCAGCTTTTCACATAAAGTTGTGGCTGTAAAAGCTGAATGTCTGACCCTGTTCCTCGAGTTAGCTAAAAATTTCAGTTATTTTTTCATATTGTATGTATCTAAGTACTTCCCAGTAAAATTTCCCATCCTCCTCCAAATGCCAATTGGTTACTGTGGAGATATAAATGTAAGCTAGAAAGCGATCAGGCCACTAATTGATACAGTCAATTAGTGCTTCAAAGGAGCTGGCGCAGTGTTTTACACATAGAGAACACAGGAGAGAGATTATACTTTGTCGTGCCTGATCTCTGTTGTTTCATTGTGGACCAGAGCTAGATATGCTACTAGATGGTTTCTACAGAAACTAAGCAAGTTTCTCACTGGTTGCTAATAGGATGGTAGTATTACAGAAAACAATGATATTGTGTGATTTGAACTCATTAGCGTTCCCTTTCTAAAGTTCCAACCTGAACCAATTCCGACTCTGTTCAGGTCAAAAGTCTTCTTAATCTCTGTGTTATGCTGATCAAACCTCAAACTGTCAGGTCAAATTATTTCCATTGGGCCAGTTCTATTTGTGATTAATTAAAATTTCTTCTTGATTGCATACAGTTCTTTTAAATGTATAATCCCTTTATTGTGTAGCGAATTGAGAATATGGTCCTAATTTAAAAACAAATACTCATGTGGGTCTCTCAATATGATGTCAGTCACCAATTTCAGTAAAGTGAAGAAAGAAAAATAAAACATTTTATTATTTTTGTATGAGTATATGAATGCACTAACCAAGAGAAAATTATATCTGACATGTATATCATTGCAGATTATAAGAACTTGTTACAGAGGTAGGGGTGCGGGGTGGGGGTCGTTTTATGTAAATAAAATACTGGTAGAGAAAACCTTGATCCCAGATTTTTTATCCAGAAGAATTTTAGTTTTAGAAAAAAAATAGCTGAAGGTAGTTTCTCCTCATTAGACAATAGGAATTTGAAAATTCAGGTGACTTTTCTTTAACGTTACTTTATAATTTAACTAAGAATTGGCTTGAAAATGGATTCTCTCTATATATAATTTTGTTGTGATTAACTACATTGTCTTTTATGTTGTGTTTATCATGAGGAAAAGGGCACATTTTTAGAATTTTATTCATTTTATGCTGCCTAGAAAATGTTAATTTTGTGGGAGTTAAAGTCTTGCTCACAGATGTATTACCAGGTTGAAACAACAACTTTTTCAAAAATAAACTCAATTTTTCTCACCATTAACAGATCTCTCCAAAATATGTACATAAAATAAAGCAGTTGAACGAAGCAGTGTGGAGAATGAAAAAAGCATTGCTGAGAACAGCAGGGCCAGCCATGGACCAAGTGAAAGTAAGGGATCATAAGTGCTGGGCAATCTGTGAGTCCCTGTGGGGAAGGCCAGGGAAGAAAGAGATGAAAGGAAGAAAAGAGAAAAGAGGCAGGAAGCAGTGGGCTAGAGATTCTCAGAGAGGGACTAGCAAACAAAGAAATGTAGGCAATTCTCAAGGAAGGCCAAAGAAAAGAACTCATGAAAGCCTGCAAGGTCTAAGATGAAAGTGGAAGAGACGGTTCTGTTTGCTGGAGCCTTACCGAAGTACCTGCCCACTGCCCAGCAGGAGCAGAGGTCACGTGGTTGTTAGCCATGCTTTGGCCTCCCTGCAGCTGCCCAGGCCCAGTCTTCGGTCCGAGTTGGGAGCAAAGAGATTAAAACATATGAAAGGAATGCAAAGAGCATTCATAATAAGATTTATCATAGAAAACAGTCTTCACATTCTAATGAAAGTTTGGTGTCCTCCTGACTAAACTGAGTGGTCTTGAAACCTTGTTCACTCCAAATTTTGAGGAAAGGAGAATCCACTCTATCTTTGTGTTGAAATATTGACAGAACTCCAGACAGCACACTATGTGATGCCAGAAATTGTATTGATGCCTTGTTGGAGTCTGTTTTCAAAAGGGAGCTACTCGTTAGCTGTGAGAATTTGAGGAAGCTGCTTAAGCTCTCTGCGTTGCCATAGTCTCATCTGCAAATTGTGTGTATAATAAGACTTACCTTCTAGGATTATTCAGACAGTTGGATGATTTCATATTTGTAAATCATTTAGAGAAGCACATGGCATGCAATATCATACAAATTCAAACTCGATTTGATTCATCAAAAGTATTTTTCATGGAATTAACTTCCTTTCACTTCCTTTATCTATATAGCTGTGCAAGCAAATCAATGTCCTTACTAGAGCATTCTTTTTTATTGTGCTTTCCGAGTTCTTATGCAAGGGAAGTTTCTGACTCCACTCTACCCTTTATTGAGAAGAAAAATCCTTAAACGGAGAAATTATTTCCAAAATATAGTCTTAAGTAAACGAATGTATTGAAGAGCTCAGCCTGACAATAGCCAAAAAGTATGAGTTCGTCTAAATTTTCTTGCCTTCCTTCACTCTCAAATGTTATTGGGTAATAATAAAAATACATTTCCCATGATTTATACTTATTGTATCAGTAGGAGGTTGTTCCAGTGAGAATATGTCTGACTTCAATTGGAAATAGAGCCTCTACTTTCTATCCTAATGTGAAGAGATGATAAGGGGTGTGGATGGAGCCTTTCCACAAATGTATTGGACATGTTATCATTAATCTATATACAAGAGTTAGACATTAAAGCTGTACAAGTTCTGAGTGCATCAAAATGTCAGTGGCTTATAAAATGATGAGACACTGATCAAACGGTTTGAGAGAATTCTGAACATCAGAATCTGGAAGTATTCTCTCTGAAAGGAAAAGTTTCTTCAGAGAGGATCATTTATTTGCCTTCCCTGGGGGTATTGCTCAGTTTCTGGAAGACTTACTGTCCAGGTATATATATCCAAATGTACGATCCCTTATTTTCACTTCCCCTTTTCTGTGTTGAGAGAAATTAAGTTCTTAGTATTCTGAATGAAGTTCCTCTAAAGAAAATGCATTGTCTTTTTTAAGGAAGGAACGGTAGCAATCTTAGTGCACATGGTAAAGATGTGATGTTGGAAGTCCAATCGCTTCTACTACAAATTTTCAAACAATCTACCTTTTTCTGGGAACTTTGTGCTAACTTTCTATACCAAGGTCTTAGGTTTACTATTTCATTTTTTAATGATTTTAAATTGAATCAGCCGTTGATTTAATTGTCCCTCATAAACATTTCATTTGGACCATACTACACTTTGCTAAATCATTTCCTGTTTGTTTTCTTGCATGATTTTCAATTTTCATAAATTTTGGCTGGATTACAGGTTTTGACAAATTATTACAAGTGTCGTTGTGGCTGCATTGCCTATATTTTGGAGAGGCTGAATCTTACACAATTAAGTTGGACAGATTTGCACCCATTTTGTCAAAGTTGGAAATCTAGCATATCTTTAGTCAACAATACAGTTCATTCATAAACTGAATTTGGAAAATTTTAAATAAGTGGAAAATAGTATATCACTACTGTATCAGTGTAGTGTCATTATATATCCTAAGTATATACAGTATATAAGGAACACTTGAGTATATTTTTCTCTCACAAACATGCATTAGTTATTATTTTGGGAAAACAATTTTAAGGGGGAAGAGCAGACGTTATGGACTGCAAGCAGGTCTAGTCTGCATAGGAAATCAAGGGGAAGATTATTTGAAATTTCACCTCTTAGCAATGCTTTGGTTTTTTGCTTTTTTTTTTTTTTTTACAAAAAATTCAATTTCTGCATTTATTTTTATATTTTTACTGCAATGAATAAGGGAAATAAATAATATTTTAATAGTAATAGTCATTTCTTTGGTTCACAGTGCTCTATTCATTTTAGGATATGAAACTGTATCTTTGTCTATATTTCACACCACACCTACCACCAGAGTTAGTGACCTTTATGACCACCTTCTCCCCTTTTTCCTTTCATTGCTCACCTCATACCTCCTTTACAACCATAGTGTAATTTTATTGGAGTTTGCATGTTCATTTGTTTTATTTCATTATATTGTACATATAAGGATCAGCATTTCTCCTTTTTCTTTCTGACCTAGTTCACTTAACATGATCCTCTCTAGTTCCATCCAGATTGTTGCAGAAGGCATGATTTCATCTTTCTTTAATAGCTGCTGAGAATTCTGTTGAGCATATATATACCATGGCTTCTTTATCCAATCACTGTTGATGGACATTTAGGTTGTTTTCATGTCTTGGCTATTGTAAACTGTCCGTCTATGAGCATGGGTTTACAGATACTTTTTTCTAACTAAAGGTTTTACATCTTCTGAGCATATATCCAGGAGTGGAATTGCTGGAATAAATGGTAGATCCATCTTTAATTTTTTGAGGAATTTCCATGCTGTTTTCCAAAGAGATTGCACCAATGTACAACCTCACCAGCATTGTAGGCAGATTTCTTTTCTTCCACATTACCTCCAACACTCATTATTTCTAGTTATTTTGACATAGGCTAGTCTCACTGGAGTGTGATGCTATGTCATTGTGGTTTTCATCTGTATTTCTCTGATGGTGAGTGATACACAACTTTTTTTTCAGGTGTTTGTAGGTATCTGTGTATGTTCTTTAGATGGATGTCTACTCAGTTCTTTTACTCATTTTTTGAGTGAGTCGTTTACCTTTGCTATTTGGGGGTATATGAATTCTTTTTCTGTTTTTGAGATTAAGCTCTTTTCTGATATATGTTGTTGTGTGAATATCTTCTCCAACTCTGTGGGGTGTCTTTTCATTTTAGTAGGCTTTTGGTTTTTTTTGTTGTTGTTTTTTTGATTTGGCTGTGCAGAGCTTTTCAGTTTGATATAGTCCCAGTTGTTTAGTCTTGCTTTGATTTTTTTTTTGTTGTAGCTGTCCCTTCCCCAAAGACGTGTTTGAGGTTGAGGCTGTGAATGCTTTCACCACATTTTCTTCTAAGTATTTCATGGTTTAGGGTCTCATGGCCAATGTCCAGGTCTTTGACATATTTTGAGTTGACTTTGATCTATGTGCTAATGAGCAACTAGTTTTTCTTTCTTTCTTTCTATGTGTCTGTTTTGCTTCAGTGCCCTATTGCTTTGATGATAATTACTCTATAGTAAAATTTGAAGTCAAGGAGTATTATTCCTCCACTTTGCTTTTTTTCTCCTAGGGTAACTTTCATTATGAGAGGTCTTTTGTGGTTCTATTCAACATTCAAAATTGTTTGCTCAATTTCCTTGAAAAATATCCCTAGGATATTGATGGAAATTGCATTGTCCATATATTGCATTGGGTTGAATGGCCATTTTTGCATTGTTTTTCCATCCCTTTGTGTCTTCTTCTGTTTCTTTTGTTGCAATCTTGTAATTTTCATTGTAGAGGTCTTTCACCTCTTCTGTTAAATTTATTCCCAGTTACTTGATCTTTCTTGGTGCTATTGTGCGTGGAATCTCTGTTAATTTCTTTATCCTCCACTTTATTGTTTATATATAAAGATGCTACTGATTTTCATGTGTTGATATTCTATCTTGACACTTTGCTGTATTCATCTATTGTTTCTAGCAGTTTTTTGGTAGAATCTTTAGGATTTTTAGATATAATATCATGTCATCTGCAAAAAAAGTTAGTTTTATTTCTTCTAGAAATGCTTAGTTCTTATATAAAGGAGAAAAAAAAGAAAATGGGAGATCTATACAGGTCCCTATACAGGATTGAAAATTATGTATTTTCAATCAACACCAAATTCAAAAAGTAGTTTAACAACTAAAATCTATTTGTTTTGATCTTGCTTGAAAACAACAACAGAGAAATATGTCACCCTCGCTCTGTATTCATAGAGGCACAATCCAATAGAAATTGTGTACGAGATGCCACGATTAGCAGAATATGAGCTTTTCATTTCACCATAGTCCATACCTCTCTATAGAAATTTCCTGCAAATCAGATGCAATAAACTCTTGCTTTTTCTTTATAGGGTAAAAAACAACATTCTGAAGTAAGTCCTGTATTAAATTTTGCACTTAAGATAGCTTTTTTCCCAAGAGTAAATGAATCAACAAACATAGAAATTAAATTGTATTAATGCATTAACTCTTTTAATAGCAGTTTTCAAAATGCTGTGACCAGATAATAAGTGTTCTTTACAACTACCCCAGACTATTAATTCATGCATGTTGGAGATTTTTGCATTTATATTGTCACAATGGCCACATCGTTCTTTTGCGTGAATGAATATATATTTTAGAAAAAACACATCACAATTTACTATCCTATCAAGAGAATATGGTTAAATGGAGTTGGATTATCCTTATCTTGGCTGAAAAACACTAAAATACATAGACCAAGCAAGCTCTAGAGAGATACCAGGAATTAATCAAAAAGGGAAAAAGAGAAACCAACTTCCCAGATAAATGTAGCCTAATAAGTAATGTATTGGAAAGAAATGCTTATAAGAAAATTAAAAAATGGTCTGAAGCCTTCTAAAGCTAAATAAACCTTCAAATGTTAGACATCATCAATCTTTATCTCATTTCTCTGACACCTGAGCTCTATTTACAGTTTTGTCACAAACTAGATGGGTGAACAATGATATTTACAGCTGGTGCATCCTGGTGGAGTAGCGGTTTGGTCAGGCACTTTCAGCTAAGAGTGCAGTTCACATACATCACAAGGATTTGGTTTGAGGCCTGGGACCAAAGTAAACAACAAAGATGAACAACTAAATAAAAGTAAGTGCTCCTTCCTCCTCTTTCTTCCTTCCTGCCTGCTCTGCTTGCCTTCATTGCTGCCTCCACTTTTTCTTTAAAAAAAAAATGACATTTACTGCTTCTCAGTTTTGTGATTAATAAAATATGCCTAACTAAATCTGTCTTATTAATAGGATATCACCCCAAAAGTTCCTGGAATACTGTCCAATACACAGTTGGTATTACAAAGATACCAATTCCTTTCTCCACCACATTAATTCTCTTTATGATTACTCCAAATTGAAGGTACCCACTTGGGCATCTTCTACAGCTCATTCCAATCCCACATTCCAGCAGTAGAAGGAGGTACTTCAGGCTGTCCTTTCTTGTTTGGTCATCTGACACAAGATATGGTACTAATGTGTGATGCGGGAATCCTATAAAACAATTTCTCAAATATATTCATAGTATAAAAGATGTCAAATTACTTTAAAAATCAGTTGTCTGAAGTGTAATAATGACACCAAGTTAATCTGAAGTTGCTTCACCTTGAAGATTTTAAACACTCCTCCTCATCCTTCACTGTCCATGTCCTATTGTGCTGGAAGATGGCAGATCCCTCATTATAGGACATCCATAGTAAAAACAAAATATCAAGAAAACTGGTTTGTTTTAATTCATAAATTTATTATTTCCTATCATGGCAAATATAAACAGTGAAAGTGAACAATTTATTAAATTTATAGTTTGATTTACGTAGAGATAAACAAGTTTCATGTTCATGCCAAAGTTATACAGACATAGATTAAATGACACAGAAAATTTGCTATATACTTCGGCTTGTTTAGTCAATAGAGAAAAGTGCCAGGAAGTTGCTTTATTAAGTTGACAGACTATTTCTGTGTCATTTGAATTAACACTGACAAATTTGTCTTATATTTAAGTGATATTTCAAAAGATAAATAGTTCTTTTAAAAAATAAGTTTAGAATTTAATTTTAGAAGCTAATAGAAACAATTCTGTCCCCAACAGGCAATCTTTTATTCAGTGCATTCCCATTTATACTAAAATTTTTGATTTATCTAAAATATTTGATTACATAAAGAAATAAATTGAGATACATTTTCCACGGTCTAAAGTTTTCAATGCAGAAGGAAATGTTGATGGTAATTTAGAACTCAATCTTTACGTTAAATTTGTATTTTAATTCATTTCCAATGCAGCCTAGTTTTGTATATTTTGGCAACTCCCATAAGCCTCCACATTGCTATCTAAAAGATGGGCCAATAGCATCTTGGGTCACTGAGAGAATTAAAAGGAATTTTTTTTTTAAAGTTCTCAGCATGATGACTGGCACAGAGGGTATGATGTATAAATATTTTTATCATTTTTAAAAATTATTTTTGCAAATGTAGATTTAACAATTATTGGGGCATTCTATGAAAACAAGCTATTCAATGTGCCTCAAGTAGCAACATAATTAAGTTACAAACCCTGTTTTTCTTTCTAATGGAAGTGATGAGAAAATATTAAAATGGCTGTGTTTCTAGTAGGGAAAAGCTGGTCCTTCAATAGGGTCTCCAGAATTCAGCTCTGTTCAAAATGGAAACACTTCTAGATATTATGCTGTGAAATTTTCAAGATAATCAGAGTTAATTTTGAATATGTGCCCTTATTTTTTCATTGCATAATGATCTTTTTTCTATGCTCTCACTTCCAGAATTTTATTTTTCCATTGGTTTCTTCAAGAACTTTAAGACACTTGGATATGGGCATGGATGAGAGAGGATATTAGTCATAAGTTCATCTGCAGTTTGCATCTTTAAGAAGTATGTCATTCTTTCTAAAAGACTGACTAAGTAGATTTAAAGGAAGTCAGGACATAAGCTTGATGCCTTTCCCAACATGTGGACTTCTCAGTAGGAGGGCTCCTTGAGGCTGTCTTTCTTGCAACTAACACTTTCATTTCAAAATAAAACAAAATAAGTCAGCATCTATTTTTGATAGTATTAATCTGTTGACTTCATTAATTAACATTATGACTAACTCATTTTTTGTTTTATCAACAAGTGTCTAGGCTTTTTCTGTCGAATAAAACCTCAATTAAAGTTTCCTATTTAAGATACTCATTCCTCACAGAAACCAGGGAAGATATCCTGAGAAGAATGACTGTTTCAGATTCATTGGTAGTTGAATTCCCCTTGTTCCTGGACTTCTGAGTAGTATCCATGTGGTTAAGAATATAGGTCAACACACAGAAATCGTTCTCCTTTAAGTTTTCAGTCCAAAAACTTGTTTATAATATGTATTCTTTGTTTTTTTACTGAGAAAGCACACGTCTTATCATTACATATAAAAACTTTTACACAGTGTTACATTGACATTTATTTTTTTAATCCCAAGAAATTGAATATGTAGGTAGAGAATTGTTTGACCAATGAAATACAGAACTATAATTTTAGCACTCACAAAAGCAGGCATAATAATCTTGCTGCTTCCACATGGGTTTTCTGAAATTCTCTCTATTGGATAACTCCTCAGATCAGAGCCACCATTTTGAGAGAAACCCGAACCATGCCGAGTCCTTAGTTAGAAATTCCAGTAATCAGCTTCAGAGGCACTTCCATCCCTCATTCAGCATCCTCTCACATGTCACAAAAAGTAACTTGAAATGGATTAAAAACACAAATATAAGACCTGAACCTTAAAATTATCAGTAGAACACAATAGGGGAAAAACTCCTCGACATTAGTCTTGACAACAGTTTTTAGGATCTGACACAAACAGCACAAGCAACAAAAACAAAAATCAGCAAGTGCAGCTAGATCAAAGAAAAGGTTTCTGCACAGCAAATAAATAAAAATAAAAAAGACAACTTATGGTGGTAAAAAAAAATGTGTAAGTGATCTATCTGATTAGGGACTCATTTCAAAATATATAAGGATCTTATACTACTCAACACCAAAAACAAATGAAATTTTAAAATAAACAGTTAAAAACCTGAGCCAAGAAACTAAATGATTTCCAAAGAAGATACTCATATAGCCAAGGGGTATACAAATAGATGCTCTACATTAGTAATCACTAAGGAAAATGCAAATTAAAACCACACATACATGCAAACATATATATACACATATATACACACATATACACATACATACACACATATGTGTGCATACATGTGTGTTTGTGTGTGTGGAGAGAGAGAGAGAGAAAGAGAGAGAGAGAGAGAGAGAGAGACAGAGAGAGAGAGAGAGAGAGAGAGAGAGAGAATGGCTATAATCAAAAAAGAGATCGAGCGATAGGAGGGAAGACATGGGCATGTCCTTGTGGCTCAGGCAACTGTGACACTGGTGTGCAGACCACATACAGCCCAAGGGCCCAGATTTGAGCGGTGGGATCAGATTCAAAAACCAGAATAAACAACTTAATAAATAAAGATGTTCTTCTTCTCCCTTTCTTCCTTTCTTAAAAAAATAAAATAAAAAAATGAACTGAGGGTGGTAAACTTAATTTGTTATATACAGATTTTGGTTTATAGTGATGGATACTTTAAACATATATAATGTTAGAATACAATGTTCCTTCAATTAAATTAAAAAAAATAAGAAATGGTTCAAAGTTAAAATAAAACAAAGGTTAAGAGAAAATATTTTGAGGATGTGGGGCAAAGAAAAGGGAACACTTGTGCACCATTAGTGAGAAATTAAATTGGTATAGCTATTATGGATTATTCACTCATGAGAAAGAAAGAAACCCTGCCATTTGCTACAACATACAGCATGCTAAGTGAAATACATCAGAGAAATACAAAGACTAAATGATCTCACTAATATATAGAAGCTATAAAAGCTGAACACACTAAAACAGAGAGTAGAAGGTGTTTACCAAAGGTTGGGAAGTGAAGGAAATGAAGAGATACTGCTCAAAGGATGCAAACTTTCAGTTACAAAATGAAAATATTCTGGGAATCTAATGTGCAATATACATATACATATTTTTGTTTCTATTATTTGGTACAGGAGCACCTCAAACTACTTCCAGAGCTGCAGGAAATGCAGCATTAACTCTGCATGACATCAGACAAAGTTAGCTCCCATATGGCAGTTTTTGCAATGTTGGAAATGAAGTGCTGAACATGCAACAATAGGAAACTTGGGATAAATGAGAGTAAGACAGATACATCCTTGCTTTCTTTCTCCTTCTATTAACTACTCTTCGCAACCCTTTCAGAGAAATTCCACTTACCACATGTTTGTTACAGGACTTTTATTTCTCTTTGCAACTAATTAGTAATCTGTTGCAGTATAATGCACCAAATTCCTTTCCTTCTCAGTTTTCCTTGCCTCACTTCACTGCTCTTGGATTGTATCTCATAAACAAATTGGATTCTTACCTAATCCTTGCCTCAGGCTCTGCTCTCCAGAGAACAAAACTAAGATATTTACTGCACAATATTATCAGCACTAGTAAACAGTGGTAGATTAAAGTGGTTGTTTGTTTTGTTTTTGTTTAGATTTAAATGTATCCTCTGTGAAAAAATGTCACTTGAATTGTCTTATTTTTTTCAAATATGCATATCTTTTGTTTTTCAGTATCTCAGTTTGTAATTTCACTACAAGTATAAGAAAAAGAGGCAATAGCAAATATTTTATTGTATTATTTTCTCTAGATAATAGAAGTATCTAGCTTTTCTTTGTCATTTTTGCTGTGAACATTTATTCTTCTTTCATATAATGATCATTTTATTTCAAATTTAAACCACTCAGAGATTCTAGAAGAAATAGTAACATATTGAATTTATCAAAAATTTTTCTGAACATTTTTAAGAATATTAATTTATTTTTGTTAATGTTATGAATAACATTTTAAAAATGCTAAACCATATATACATTCCTATAATTGACACAACTTAGACTTACATTCTAATATATTACTGAATTCTTGTTTTACGCTTTTATTTTGGCTTTTGGATCTCTGAGTGCAACTAAGTTTTAAGGATAAAAGATACATTAACACTAAAAAAGTATATATTAATACTCTCTTTTTTCTCATATATTTCTCAGTTTCTCAAAACTTTCTTAAATATTTTACTATGACATTGTCTAAGTCTTTTTCTCATTTTATTTTTTAGCGAATGGTGTAATTTCTTTGATTTAAGTTGTTAACTAAAGAATCCAGTAACAGAAAGACAAATGAAATTCCAAGAAAATACTAGATGATACTAGCAATCAATGGAATAAAAGCAGAGAAGAATAAGAAAATGGACAAAACCAAAAGTTGTTTATTTGTTTAAGATTAATAAAAGTGATGAACCACTACCTAGATTTATTTTAAAAGAAAGAGCAAATTACTAATAATGTTAGTATGAATAGAGGCAATGTTACTATGAAGACAAAGTATAAAAGGAACATATTTGAGCAACTTTATGACAATAATTTTGAAAACAGAAAAAATAAGTAATTCCTTGAACAGCACAACTTAATTAAATTGAAACAAGAAAAAAGATAGCATCTAATTATTCAATATTTAAAACATTTACATGACACTATTTTTGCCCACCCTTCTCCTCACCTTTCATTTTGGTAATTACTAATTTCTAGTTGACTGTATTTTTCTTTTTTTGTGACTAATTTTATAAAATATCACTTAAGAAGTGATATATATTCTTATGTTTGCATGCATATGTTTGTGTATAGGAGAGTATATGATTGAATTTGAAAGTAATATTATTACATAATTCATTCATAGATTGGTTTGGGGCAGTGTTTTGGCATGTGACTGTCCTTTTTTTTCCAGTTCCCATGTATCTATTAAAGTTTTTAAAGGATATGTAAGAGTTTATTTCTCCAGAAAACCTCTTGAAGCATTAAAAACATCTAAGGGAATTTCAAATTCCAGGACCTGTTTTGGGTTGACATTACACAGTGCAGGTCAATTACCATTTCCATGTGTTCCAGGGGGATCCACAGGGGAAGTGACAATGTCTGCTCTGGTGCCTCTTTCAGTCTAGAGACAGCAATTTATTATTTCAGTCAATATTTCACTCACACTGTGAAACTGATTAACTGATAAAATAGTTATTACTACTAGAGTTAAGGACATTTAAGAGATGTTTGTTCATGTTTTTAATCTTTTACAACCCTTATCTGTTGATTTATGAATAGTTAGCACTTATCTGTCAAATAAATGAGAAAGTGATTCCCATATTTGGGAATATTTTCTTTATTCTCACACAAACCAGTGAATTTAAAACTTGTTGATCTGGCACCTGATTCTTCTGGATAATTCCATGGACTTAGCAGATATTATTTCAATACATATATTTTAACAAACATATTCCCTGATTTCCTGCTTGCTTGAGAGAAAAGTACAGGACTGCTTTGCATTTCATTACTTCTTAATTTGTTAGAAACTTCAAACTCTGGCAACATGCTTATCATTAAAATACCAGATAGTCCTCTGTTTATGAAAAACATTTGTTTAGCATAGTGCCTAGCATTCAAAATTTTCTTAACAGAATGAATTCAGTACATTCAGAATAATTCTGACCAAATGGTACTTCAGCCACTATAAATACCTCTGCTCTTAGATACATCCATGGATAACTTTTCCTAATTTATCTCCGTAATGTTCCTTCAGGAAACTCATTTTATCAGCCAGGCATCTGAACTAATATAAAAAAAAATTAAAAAACCAAAATTGTAAAATGAAGAGAAAATGTACAAAGAGTGAAGGATATATGAGAGAAATACAGGTAGATTTCCTGAGTTTTGCAGACCTATAGAAAAGAATCAAGATGGTAGACCTGTAGAAGACAGCATAAAGAGAAAGAAAGATAAATAAGAGGCATGTACAGACAAGGAAGCAAAACCGGAGATGATCAATTATTCTTCTATTTTCATTGTAAGTCTTTATCATCAAAAGGAGATACTTTTTCTTGAAGGATTTTCATTTAACTTGTTTGGTGAAGAAATGTCTAAGGGAATCAAGGTTTTATGTAAGCCTCTCCCTGCTGTACCCATTAAGTTTATATGGAAGAAATTTGCTTTTGCTGACATCATTTATATTTCTAGAGAGTCTTCAGAAAAAAAAATTATAAAGTTTTTAGAACAAGTTTGTACATTAAGTGCTCTATTATTTTCATGCATGAGGGAACCATGTCTCCATTGTTTTCTATGTTAAAAATCCCTAACCAAATCACTATCATATATTCTTTATTGCATTGTCATAGACTGTATCCATATCAGAGAGGTAGAAAAAGAGAGACTGATATTTACTATTACTCCAAAATTCTATTTTTTAAATTTATATATGCTCAATAAAAGTATCAAACAATATTGTTCTAACCAATAAATGGCTTTGAAAATTGAAATCATATGACCAACAGCTAATAATTATAGCATTACTTTTATTTTCTGTGTTTACTGAACTTAATGTGATGTTAAAATTACTGATTCTATGCAAATTACTGCTGTCTGGTCCTATGGGAGCATTTAGAGTAATTATTTAACTAATTATAATGTATATTAAAAGAACTTCATACTTATGGTTCACCCATCAAATATCATTTACTTTATATAACTTTTTGAAACAAATGAAAGAAGAAATAAATTTCAAGACTCTGTGTTTGGAAGAAAGTCAATAAGTAAAACTAAAGTAGAATCACACTTTCATTTTCTTGCTATGAAGGTTTGTGGTTGATGAACCCAGCTTTACAAGACTCAAAATAACATGAAATTTTAGAAATAAATATATGAAACTTAGTGTTTTTATATGCATGAATTTTTAAAGATGTATGTCATCAATTTACGGATTTAAAAAAAAATTCTCACCCCACATCCAGCATTTTATGAAATTTAATGCACAAATATATGTGTATCCCAAAGTGTCAAAAGATTATTTTCATATGTTGAAAGATTCAATCCATGCCTCTCTTAAAAATTTAGAACTTGTTTGCTTCTAAGGCTGAGTGCATTTTGGAATAACTTTGTGTTAGCTACAAATAACAATCTTTTCAAGCCCTAGCAACCAGACTCTGCTTTAGAGAAAGTCTTTGAAGAGTTTCTTTCACTGACTTTGCCCCTCCTCCATCTACACATACCCAAGTCCCTACCATCCCAATTAAAAAAAGAGAGAGAAAAAAAAATGGTGGAGGGGAGGGAAGGAGGGAGGGAGGATAGAGGGAGGAAGAAAAAATGTTTAAAGTGACGTAGTGCAATGTTTCATAGTTTACAAATATATGAAAGCCAAATGTGCACTTACCTGCTTAACATGCAAGTTTTAGGCTATAATCCTTCAGAAAAAGAAAGAGAGGGGAGTTTATTGATGATAAAGATTCCAGTAGAGCTCTCTTGCCAATGTGTGCTTTTTTTTTTTTTTTTTTTTTTCAAGAACAAGGAAAAAAAGTGATTTGGAAATGAGCCATCTTTATTTTAAGTTCCCCAGTCAACATGTTGCCACAGCAACCAAAGTTCTTGCTATCCGGAAAAAAGACAGATGTCTTTGCTTCAATCAGGATGCAAAGCAATGAAAATTCATCATTTCATTACTTGAAATGTGAACTGCTCTGAGTTGGCTTGGAGCCATTAGTTCTTATCCACAGTATCCTTAACCATGTATTCAAGTCCCACAATATTGCAATACTTCATTTCCATTAATTAAATAATTACATCAAATGCTGTCTCCTGGTTCAGTTGAATGCATTCATTGCCCCAAGCAGCCATTATTCCATTTAAAGTAATTCATATTATCATTCAGTGTATTGGCAAAGATGATGTGTAACATCACTTAATAGGAGCAGCTGTGTTCAGAGAAGGAAAAAGATGGAGACATGAGAGAAAAGCTGAGAGACAAGACCTAAGACTTTGTGTATTTTTAGTTAAACGTAGTTGTTTGGCTATCTGTACTTATTTCTTCTCTTCCCTGAAGGGTCAGTAAAATAAAGATAGGCTAATTTATGAATGCTTAAACTAGCAAGGACAAAAAATTTGAGACACCAGTAGACAAGATGGATATTGCCTTTTGAGGCTGCACACCTTGAATGTTATGATGCAATATTCTTTTGGGAAAATTAAAACAAAATATTAATTTAATTTTAAGAAAGAACACAAAAACTAAACAAAACCAAAAAAAAGATGGAGAAATAGAATAGTAAGTGCAGCAAGAGAACGTAGGGAGCTTCCATTGAACAGTCCAGAGAACCCACTAAGATAGGTATTACAGATAGATTCAGGTTCACGGTCTACAAAAGGCAGAGCGCTCAAACAGAAAATCGAGAGAATGATTTAGAATCACCTTCAATAAAAGTTACAGCTTTTAGTCTCTCTGTGTGTATGGTCTCAGGAATGATAAGAGTTTTTATAACTGAGACTAAGACATCAGGCAAAGCAGAATAGGTAGCCTAGTTCTCAAAGTGGGAAAGTTAATAAAAGATACATATGACATAGAACATGCCACAATTTCCTTCTTTCCCTGCTATTAGAACTCTTAATATAAAAGAGTCAAACTTCTAGAGGAAAAGTGAACAATTGATAGCATAAGTGATTAAATACAACAATCCCCTACACTCTCTCCCTCTCATGAGGGTCACTCTCCAGTGTAAAGAAACATACAATTTATCATCAGATTATTCCAAAGGGAACTCAAAGACTAACAAACGCTTCTCCCATGCACTTATCTTGTCCCACACTTAACCATAAAAAAATAGCCAAAGGTCACTATATGTTTGAAGAAAAGCAAAGATTAAGGAAAGAGTAAGAATAAACAGAAAAATGAGGACTACAAAGGAACAAAGATGTTACTGGACAGAGAAGAAAAGATAAACAAAGGTATTGTCTAAAACCCCACGTAACTGTGGGGCCGTGCCTCGGTTTCCTCATTTTGGGTTCTTTGTGTCTCTGGAGAGAAAATTTGCTCTGGAGCAGGGCTTGTGAGACAAAAAGAAAGGTAGCACACTGAAGTGAAACAGGATATTTATTTAGGAGGAAGGAAAGGGAAAAAGTACATTCTTAGATAGACATGGGAATGGGCCACTTTGAAAAGGAGGAAGCAGTGAGAGGTTCTGACCTCAGGTTTTTAAAGATTCCCTCCATTGATTCTCTGACCTTATCCTGACCCCAGAGCATCCTGAGGTCTTTGATTGGCCTTCTAGTGACTTCTTTCAAATTGATTATGTGAGGGAAAAGGCCTGCCTGCTGCTTCTAGCAGCCATGAAGACAGTCGTGAAACCACCAAGCTAGCAGAACCCTAAAACATCCTGTGGTCTGAGCTCACTGGAATGCCAGAAACAACTGATAAGCCACCAACAGATAAAGAACTTCCTTAATTACCTGAAAGTGGAATCTTGTGTGTGTTGCAAATATGTGCCTTACAAATTGAATCCTGTGTGTATTCCCCATGTGAAGAATTTACAAACGACTAACTTGTGTCTGTGCTCAAATTTACACCACTCTTCTCCCGTGCTTCTTCTAACTTATGTAAGTGTACCCTTAACTGACATCCATGTTCAGTCTTTGGGGAAGGATTCCTGCTGAGGCCATGTGTAATAAATCTGCTTAAAATACTTCCAAAGAGTGCCCACATGGTTTGTTGCCAGGAGAGTCGTAACAATTGGAGGGATTCAATCTGGCACCACTTAATAG
The DNA here is from genome assembly GCA_004363575.1 of Solenodon paradoxus. Classification (NCBI taxonomy): domain Eukaryota; kingdom Metazoa; phylum Chordata; class Mammalia; order Eulipotyphla; family Solenodontidae; genus Solenodon; species Solenodon paradoxus. Next base: position 130,123 of record RJWH01000389.1, read on the forward strand.
TTTATTTCCATTGTCCTCTATAATCTATAGCTTTGACCAGCAGCACGTAGCTTCTGTATTTTAAACTTCGCTGGCATCGTAATCGTAATTTTGAGTATCAGCATGCCATTTTGAATTTTCTGGTTAATCTCTAGCTGCATTCTAAACCAGATTGGTGCCATTTTACAACTGCATCGTTTGGCTTCCCTACCCCTGCACACAGCTCAAATTCCTAACATTCAGAGAAGCAAATACACAAGCATTGCCAAAGGACACAGTTACAAGGGATAGGTTTTAACTGTCAGATCTTGTAGCACTTGTCTACCTCACTGGCACTCTTGTTGGTAGTGGAAATGGTAGATTCTTAAGATAATTGGTTATAAAAAATGTAAAAACACACCACTTTGGATGGTGAAAAAACTCTGGGTTTCCTAGAAATTTTCAAGAAAATATTAGACAATGAGACAGGTGATTTATTTTGAATGAAATAGTATTTGGCTCTATTTTATACCTAGAATTGAAAGAGAACCTCATTGTGGTCAGCTTTTGTTGGGCTTGTATACAAAGAAACCTTAATGGAAGGACTTAATACCTCTACTAAGATTTCCTCCACCTCAGTATATTTCCTCTGAGGATCTACTAGCTAGTGAATGACCACAATTTCTGTCCTTTCTCTTAATTTTTTTTCCTTTTTTCCTTCCAAGTTGTTGGTAATTGTCCCATGCATACTCAATTAGAAGGCGCTACTGCAACAAATAGATTCTTCTTTGGCCAATATCCTATCTGTATTATACCAGACCTAAATTTAGGAAACCATGTCTAGGTGTTTTTGAGTCCCTGAATAAGATCACTGAGGCCATTACAACTGTTTACACACAAATGTAGAGTTTAGCCTTCCTTTTAAGGAAATCCATTGTGGTTCATCCTTCAGTCCTATAATAGCTTCATCAGGGACTCATTTTCAGCTCCCCTTGATGAAATCAATCCCCATTTTTTTCCTAGTTCTTTTTCACTTTGTATTTTAGAATGATAGGCTATTTTCATCCTCGAATCAGCAGTCATGTATTTAGAGATGTGTGGCTTGGAGGGTCAGTTATTGGTACTCTCTGTGTCCTCATACTTCTAGGTATTACCACTTGGCTACAGTAAATGGTACAGAGTCCTGCACATATTATATTTTCAATAAAGATTCATTGGAGGTGTATAGTTAAGGCCAAGCTGACTAGGTAAAATTTTAAAAATATATGAATGTTAGTTCTGGAAGAAGGTTTTAAGAAAGATGATATTACAATTTTGGATACTGAATTAACCCAACAGTATCCCACAGAGGTGGCTATGTCCTGAGAAAAAGATCCTTCAACCATATCAAGACTAGAGAATTTTAAATTCTCTCATTGTGTTTATCACACATCTCAACTACTCCAATAATTATTTATATTTTCATACAGTAAAGAAAATTAATGTTTCTGATCCAATGTCAGCACAAATACTTTAGATTTTCCAATTATTCAAATGTAGTTTCTCACATGGTTTTCATAAGCTGCAATATCCAGAGAACAGTTTCAGAGAGAGCTATAATCCTTAACTATAGAACTGAACAGCAGCTCCAAACATATCAAAGGCTGAGGTCTGGACCAGGAGACTCATGTTCTCAACAACTGAGTTAAACAGTATGAAAGTTCAGATCAACAGGGCGGAGCGTATTTCTTGGCAATACTTTTTATATGACTCATTTCTTCTCATTCCTTACCCAAATCTTTGAATGTTTATTAACTTTTCCACAATTGACTATATATAATAAGCTGTAAAGTTCATCATAACTCACAATTCCATGTATAGCCTCAAAGTTTGCAGCACAGTAGATCATATGCTTTTTAAATATTAAAATTTATCTTTATTTTCATGGAAATAATTAAATTACCATTTGGCTATATTTTATTACATATGGAACACTTAAATAGTTAAGCAATATTAGCCACCTGTTTTGTATTATGCTTGTATTACTTATTATACAAAATATGTTACATAGATCATACTTTGTTTTGACTATTGAAAAACTATGCCTACTATGTTTACTGCTGAAACCTAGTAATTCCATGAGAGTCCTAAAGTTCCCTGGGGAATTTTTCATATTGACACGACATCCCAAACTGCCAGATTCTACATTTGGGTATCTATGATTTTGCTAAAAAATATGCTTAAACTCATGTAGCCAAGCAATTATCCCTTTGGCTATTCATTGAAGCTGTCTCTGGAGACTTAAGCATTTCTATTCTAGGGCTGGAATGATTTACCATTTGAAAGAAATGTAAGGAAATAAAATAAGCTCAAAATGGCCTTTAAAATTATTACTTTTAATGGAAATGTTACCAAATAGAAGTCCTTTAATTAAATAACTAGATGCCTATGTAACATTATTATCTATATAAATAACAGCCATTACACCCTGAATACTCCCAGTCTCATCTGAAAGGTCTTTCATAATACTGGCTTTACAAAACTATCTTTTAGCAGAATCCAGTGAAAACTTTAAAGAATTGCCCCAAGAAAGATTATTCAAGAAATTCCTCTTAAAACAACTGGCCAGATAATTGTCATTATAATCTGAATTATGTTTCTCAATGTGTTTGTGATCATGTAATAAAAATAGAAGTGTATTTTACCAATATCTATGCAGACTGAATGTATTGAGTGACTTCAAGTTTTTCATGAATTGATCTCAAATCATTCCTCAAAATTTGTTTTCTCAAAATTCATCATCTAAGTAGAGCAGACATATTTTTCCTGTTCTCCTTACTAAATACAGTACAAAACTCTGTATTACTATGTGAGGCAAACATGATAAAAATTGAGAGACTCAGACAATTGAGAGAAAACAGGACAACTAGAGATACTGAATGTGTCCTAGCAATGAGATGATACTGAGAATGGATTTCTTCAATTTCCTTTTTGCTTAATAAACCCCAGACTTGGTAATTGCTCTGCTCAAACCAAACACCACCAAAAAAAAGTGGCTTTATCTGCATCTATACCCAAAAAGGAGAAATGGAAAGCTGATACCCACCATATCCAGTAGTATGAAGTATCCTTTGTCTACTGGGATTGTGCCAAAAGAGTCCAAACCTCCACAAGGACTTTCATTAGCCCCTACTGGTAATGAGGTCACCATTTCATGGTGCCATGGAATGAATGAGAGAAAAGTAGAGACATCCCTATTCCTTCTAGTCAAAGAGGTGATTGTGGAACGTCCTGGGGAGCCAGACTCCCATCCCAGCTCAGCAGAAATAAGGAAACCTCTCTGCATGTGTTTGAATAGGAAAACTAGGTTTCTAAGTAAAAAGACAGTATTGATTCCCCCTCTCCCACTGTCCGTGCCAAAATATTGTAATAAGAAGTTAATTTAAATAGGTTAAATAAAATCTAGAGTGTCATAATATGCACCAGAAATTTACAAATTTCTCTCAAAAGTCACATGTGACACAGAACCAGTAAAATCTCAAACTGAATGAATACAATGATTAGTCGATTGAGGAAAACACTGAGAAGAAAGAGATGCTAGAATTATTGCACAAAGACATTAAGAAGCTACCATAAAATTGCTTCAACAAGCAATTATGAATATATAAATTAGTTTAAATATATATAATTTAGTTTAAAAAATATACTCGACAAAGGAGTAGAAAGTTTCAGTACATAAATTGAAGACAAAGAAGACCAACATGGAAATTTTAGAACAGAAAGATTTAATGACAAATAAAAAACTCGGCGAGTAAGTTCAATGAAAAAATGAAAGGAAGAGCTGAAGAAATGAATAAACTTGAAGACAGAAAATAGAAATGAACAAACCTGAGCACAGAGGGAAAATAGGCTTTAAAAAAAAGGGCTACCGTGAAATGTGGGACTTTAACAAAAGATGTAACATTTGTGTCATCAGAGTCCTAGAAAAAAGAGCTAGAATTCCAAAAGAATTCCAAGAAATGTGTCAGAAATATTTCCAAACTTCACAAAAAAAATTAAACCTACGTACTCAAAGAGCTAAGTGAACTACCAACAGAATAAACCCAAAGAAATACACACCAAGATATTATATTCACACTTTCAAAAATAAAAACAAAGAAGCTTCTTGTATGTAATGAGAGAAATACACTCACCTATCTATAGCTAAACAAAAAGAATGATAGAGGATTTCTGTGGAGGCCAGAGAATTTACAAAACTGTAACATATTTTTCAAGAGTTGAAAGAAATGAATTGCCATAAATTCTGTATCCAGTGAAGTGCTTTTTAGGGCACACATGAAAACGCAGATGAATAAAACTAAGAGAAATTGTCACCATAGGATCTACCCTGCATATCAGATCCTAATTATATGACTGAGGTGTTCTCTCCATCATCCTAGTATCTCCTCTAACCGTATCCAGACAGACTGCCAAAACAGGGAAGAGTTCGTCACCATTCCTAATAAGAAGACACAAAAACTTTAAATACTTTATACATCACTCTAATTTGTTGCATACATTTGTGTTTAAATTAATATCTTTTAAATGTTGGTTTTGTTATTCTCAGTAAATTTTTTCAGTATAGTCATGAAGTTTAACATTAAGTAACCCTTCCTGATATTGTTACAGATGGCTAGCCAAATCCGATGAATTCCTTGAACTATCACAAATTAGAAATTGTGAGACTCGGCGACCAAAACTTGCTCAACAGATTTAAAAATTAAAATAAAAATAACCTTTATATTAGCAATTTTAAAATTTCAGATAATGGAATTTGTTTCTTCTTTTTATTCTTCATATTTTCTTTACAACAAAGATTTGAATTATAGAGGGGGATACTTCTTAAAACAATGTCAAATTTGGCAAGTATGCCCAGCCACCCAACCTCAGACTCAGATTCTAGTGCACATTATCTCTGATGTGTAAGGAAGTGTTTGGCAATATGCAATATAGATGTGGGAAATCTGCCGACAATGTGATAATCTACTTACGGTGACCCATCTTCACGGAGACTAAACTCCTTATTCTTTAATTTATTCTTTCAAATCCTCTTCTATCTGTTATTTGTCTGCCCTTCTGATACCAATTTCCTTGAAAATTCTGTGAGCTTTGTGTTTCTTAACACATAATCCCCATACTTTATTATCTGGCACAAAAAAGTTAGTATGTATGTCTGTTCATGATTGTGTACACATACATATATTTGTATAAATATATGTGTGCTGGTGTATGGATGTTTATTTATATATCTGTGTATATGTATACAAATCTATGTATGTGTGGCTAAGTATGTGTCCTGATGTACTGATTGTGTGTGTGCTTTTGGGTGTTTATTTGCAAATATATATACACATATATTTGTATTTACTTACCTATCAATTACCTTTAAAATTTTATGTCTTCTTATCTCTTTATCTCATTAACTCCCTCTTATCTACTTATAGTCCAAAACGAAAATCATGCCATACCATTTAGAATATTGTTTCACGTAGCATATTTAAATGACCGTCTAATCAAAAATATACACCCAACTCCTAAAATTCAGTAGGGACTAAGCCAGATAGTGTGATTACTAACCTAAAAAAGTACAGTTTATGGCCTGAATTTTTTTTTCCTATTTTTAACAAAAGGCTTTTAGCAAATGTAGTATATGAATATGCAAATAAGTATAATTTATTTTAGTCATTGAACCTAAATTTTATAATACTATCTAATATTACTTAGCATTTCATTAAACAAAAACTTAAGATTTCTTAGACCTGCACATCAGACTCTAATAATCTGAGTCAGGTATTCTTTGTACTGCACATTACCCTCCCCACATAACTTCCCGAACATCTTGCTTGGGTTTAGTGAAACTGAGTAATCCATCATTTCATAAATATTCATTCTTCTTCAATTGCCTCAAAATGTCAAACATGTTATTTCTTCATGGCCTAACCCTTCTCTCTCTCCCAATTTCAATGTAATTAATATGAAACATGTTTCCAAACTAGCAAATTATACAGTGTAATTTATACTTCCTTACTTGCCATTTTTTTTTAGATTATGCTCTCCTATCACCACTCACACTACCTTTGTAAGTCAGTTAAAATGTTTAAGTAGCGTGTTAGTGATGTGCATACCACAGTATTAAGCACTAGGGATATGGCCATTAACTTAAGGGATACTTCTTAAACCCACTTGGAGTTTGGGGTTCAGAAGTACAGATGGACATTTAACAAATTATCATTCTCTCATTATGAGTGAAGAGAAAGAATCAAAACAAATTAGTAAATTAAACAAAATGAAAGCAAACTTTTATTTAGAAGAACAAAATGGTAGCATAAAAGGGGGTAGAAGGATTGGTGAACTGGGTAGAGGCTGTCAGTGGAATGGTGGTGGATGGAAAGTACTTATGGTGGTATAGTATACACACAGGTCCAATTCTTGAAACCTATACAGTGTTATAAACCAATGCTACTTCAATAAGAATGTTAAATAAAGCAAAAATGATAACGGAAAGTGAATAAGGTGTTATGAAAACAGATATGGAATACTACAGAAGCTTGTTGAAAGAATGCTTGTGTTATTCATGTGAGGGAACATTGCTAGGTGAAAATGCTTTGAGAGAAGGAATCACACACCTCCAGGGTACCTTATGTAAATAGGGTGCATTCAAATATTATTTATGAAAGGAATAAATAATTAGAAAATATATAAAGCATTTATTACTTCATAGTAACAGAAAGTAGAAAGATCTGTTGTACAAATAGGCTGCTCTTTATTTTTTTATTCTATTTTAACAATTTATGCAGAAAACAAATATAGAAATAAGGTTCTAATAGAAAAACATTTTAAACACTGTCTTCCTTATTCAAGTATAAGAATGCTCTTAGAACACCATGCATATATGATTTAGAAATTATAACATCAGATGATAAAATTGTTAGTTTGTGACTTCAGGAATGAAAGTGTGTTCTAAAATAGCAAATATTCTCATTGAATAAAAAATTTGCAACTAGAGTACTAAGATTATTCTGGAAATAGAATAAATCACACTAATTTGACAAATATTGTAGCCTCAACAGCTTGTTTATCTATTAGTTCAGAAATCTCACTGCATTCAATCTCAACCAAAAGATCATTCAAAAAAAAAAATACAGCTATTGGAAGATATCATTATTTCTGAAAATCTACTTCAATTTCCACTTAATTATATTGCTTTTCTTCTAAATCATCATACAGAAAGATTCTGGCTCAAACATTACTTTTTTTCTAAAAGACTGTGTAATACTGCTTGAATTGAATAAAAGATTTGTAAGTTCTGTTATTACAGATCTGGGCTCAAATAATATTGACAGTACATAACAGATGGGTAAAGAAATTTAATCACCAGACTAGTAATAATTTGATTTCCTGAATTCAGTGATTCAAAATGTGGATGTATTCATTGATAAATTAGGTGTGAAGTGAAGAAAACATGAAGCTTAGAGAATTTGTTATTCTCCAAAGTTGAGTTACTATGTGACTCAAGTAAATGTGTGCTTCCACCTGCTCCCCCAATCTCTTCTTCTCAGATTATTTCCATGGATTCTACTGAAAACTAAAACCCCAGAACTGAATCTTTTCCAAAAGTTCCTGTTGCTTTTCATCAAAGTTTGTTTTTTTCAATTCATTAAATTTATAGAAGGGCAACACATTTTGATGGGAACTCAAGCATAACAGGAACCATAGATTCATATTACCTACCTAAGTTGTTGCAGTCAAGAAATTTGCCTCTATTATTTCTTAGATTTAAAAGTTTATAGTTTTGAAAAAAAGATACAAAGAAGAGGTATTCAATGTAGAAAAGCACAAAATATATGTGGAAATATCACCAAAATTCCTACAAACTGCACATTAGACAATGACCTTACTATGAATAACATTTCAGTCAAATTCTACACGACTATTTATTGATAGAAGGATATAAAAATAGAAGGATAGATGAATGGATAGTAGATCTATAAATGAGCAGATGGATGGATGGATGGATGCATGAATGGACACAGTTTTATAAACACTAGAATATATTTTCCATCATAACCATAAGTTAAATTTTATTCAGATATTATTATTTGAATATCAACAGAAGAGGAACTAAATTAAAAAGAAAGTACCAAACCTTAAGTAAATGTTTGTTTTTCAAATGATTGGATATCATCTTAAATATAATGATAGTAGAGTCATTTTAGCTATGCTTTAATCTACATATTATATTTTAACTTCCTAACATTTCTAATTAGGAATAATAATATTCCTAATAATTTCCTAATATTTTAAGATATTAAATTAAAACTCTTACTATTATTTTAATATCATGAAATTTGTTAGTTGTGGTCTTATTTTTATATTATCAAGATTTTAAATGTTTATATTTATCTTTTTATGGATTTTCAAAATTTTTATTGAAGGAATACTGCATCATAACAGTTTATAAGTTTAAGGTACACATTATAATAAACCATAAATTAATACTTTTACATCATAATTCCAACCAGTTTATCTTGAATCTTTCTTCAATTCAATGAGATGAAGATAAAGCTATCATCAGCTCCCTTACCACACTTTCTCTGTTTCTAAAGGTTTTATTTGTATGTGTCCCTTTGAGTCTAGATTTCACTTTATATACTGCCAATACCAAAAAAGCTAATTTAAGATCTGGTATGGGGATCAATCTTCAATGTCTTAACGTCACAAGAGTTTCTTTCTTACTCTATATATTCAGTGTATACTATTAAAAGATCCAGTATGAAAGAGGCTTCAAACTCATATTTGTTTACATAATCTTAGTGGTAGAGGAGTGGAATGATAGTGAATAAAGCAGTGACTCCTAAAAAATACATGTCATTTTCATTGCTTAATACTAAATATGTCAATATGTATCACCTAAGAACTAGAACAATGTATTATTACATGACCCAATGCCATGATCATCCTTAATATATCACTCACCCTCAGAATTTTCCAATTGTCTCCCAAATAAAGCTGTGAAATAGTAAACACACTTGGGCTATGAACCTACTGTACTCAGCATCTGGAAGAAAACAGAAGAGGGTAGGTGTAGACTCCTTGAAAGTCAGATAAATTCATCCAAGAATTCTCAGTTCATGATGAGATCTTTAAAAGAAAAGATGGCCTTATTCATCATGAAATGATATTATCAGTATTACAGGTATCAAGTCACTGAGCTGAAGGCAAATAAATTTCAGAATCTTGCTGGTAATCCTGTTTTATTTCCTCCAGTGTCCCCCAGCTCACCACTTCTTATAAGCCAGACAAGCAGAAAGAAACTAGTAGGATTATTTTTCAGGTTTCTTTCACAGGTGGGATGTGGGAGCAGTGCCAATTCATCTCCCATACACATACAGTGAGTTTGGCTCACATCCACCATCTCACAAGGAACACTTAATTCACATGACCTTGCAGGAGTAACTTCCTGACAACCACAGGATGCAGTGGTTGTCAGGAAGTACAACACACCCATGAATCCATCTGCTCATATGTATTTCTATTTCATTTAGGACCATGGAGATTTCTATGCTATGCTTGATCCTACTAAAGAGTTTTTAGTTTTTCTTTCCATACTTCATGTATCATCATTATGGATCTGTAACAGAAAACATAACATTGAAGCTTAAACTATTTGGAATATCTTCATTGGAAGCAATTTCCAGGACCACTGCTTATGGTTATATACAGTTAAGCAGTTTTTATAAAGCCCAAGAGGACTTAGATTTAGAATGGACAGGGACAAAAATCTAGCCTGCTGCTTTACATCAAACTGAATGTTTGACAAGGGACCATAGGAAGAGGCACCTTTTTCTATTTCACACAAATGAATTGTTTGCTTACCAAGGTATACATCGATTGATGTGTAGCTGGGGAGTTGGTATATCTATTCTCTAGTTCACAAAAAAGGTAACTTCAGCACTTACAGTACCTGTGGTCATTTCACTTACACAAAAACCTTTCCTTAGGATTCTGGAAAATCTTTCAATCTCCAAATAAAGTTGATAAATTTGATGACATAACCTAAATCTTTAATAATAATTCAGCAAGGAAATATAGCAATGCTAAGTATGTATGCATATAATAAGAGAACTTCATATTTCATGAATCAAATAATAATAGGGGTAAATGCACATTTTAGTTAGGGACTTCACTCTTCTCTCAGTAATCAGTTGAATAAATAGAAAACAAATTGAATAATTGACATTAGGTCACTCTACCAAAGAGCAATTACTTTTTTCCAGAGCATACAAAATATTTACTAATAGGCCATAATTTGCACCAAAAAGAGAAAGAAATGCAACTAATTTTAAAGGATTCAAAAAATGTCTTCTTTGATCATAAATGAGTAAGTTAAGAACAGAGAAATCTCCTAATGTTGGAGAATTTAACAAGCCTACCTCCAAATAAGTGACATATCAAAAAGTTTCAAAAGAAAATTAACATATATTAAAATTGACTTCAAACAAAATTCAAGTAGTTAAAATGTGTGCAGTCCAATTATCTTGATGATTATAGAGATAAGATTAGATTAAATCACTGGCAAAATAATCTCTTCTTTTATACTTTGTGTGCAAGTAGTCAAACGAGCCTAGTATCAGCAGAGGCTGTATTTCAATGGGTCAGTTATTGTGATATTTTGTGTTGGTGCAACATTCTGGAACTGAACTTTAGCAAGCTTTATTTACTAAAATTAGTAAAATGTAAACATATGTAAAATGTATTTCCCCAATATGAGTCAATGTAAACTCATCAATTGACAAATATTTATGTGATGTTGGTCATTTGCAGAAACCTGAAATATTTGCAAAGCTGAACATTTCCCATTGTAACTACAGAAAATAGTGTGATTTCCATGATTACCTCATTCCTCAGGGTAAGTAAAGGGAAGAGTATTGGAGAATGTACAGGATAGTGAGATACTTGGAAAACATAAAGTCAAGCGGGATGGCATTTTTCAGTGAGGCTACAATACAAGGAAGTGATTGTTTGATAGATATTTTCAAAGACACATAGATTGACAGTTACTAAATCTAGAGCTTATCAAAACATGAGTCACAAAGAGATGTACAGTGGAAATGTTATAGTTTGTGTATCTGAAGCCAGTAAATTTTCAACAATGGAAGTTAAACACTCACTAAAAAACTCTGATTCATTTTCCAAGTAATCTAATAAGAAATAATTATTGATTGGTATGTTTTAGAACACCATGCAACTGGTCACTTAAAAAGCTTTTCTTCCTAGGGTGAGTCATAGAAATCCATTTAAAGACTGTTTTATCCTTTTTTTAAATTAGTTGTAAGCAAGATATGAGCCAATAAAAAACAAAACAAAGGTGAAGACTTATCTTTAACTTGGCACAAGAATCAGTTATGCTAGAAGAAAGATAAAATATGACTAATAGGGAAAGTAAATCCATCCTGTCCTGTCTTTAAAAATAAAGGTTAGATCAGAGCCATAAACTAATGGTGATATTGAAAATAATTTATAACAGAACCATTGTTTATAATAAGGTAGTAATTTCTGCTTAATAACTGAAGAAAAAATTAATCTTTATTTCACCAGCAAAATGACATCTATAAAGCAGTATATATCATGAAAAAGATATGAGGCCTAGGCTATGTATCTCTTATTCTTAATATTTATGAATTTATGTAGACTCCTTTCTTTTTCTTTAAACATTTGCTAAACAGAGTTGTGTTCAGAATTGATTTTGGTGTCTCAGCCACATTAGACTGAGAAGCTTTTTTGGCTCTTTAGATCTTACAAAGGAGACCCGAGTTTCATTCATCTTTTCACTTGCCACAGTAGAATCTTTAGCAATGCAATTATAGCTTGAATGAAGAAAAACAGCAAGAAATTGACAGAGAAACAAACAGAAATTTTCTATGCCCCGTACTCACATCCCTGAATATCAGTTACCACTCAGCTTGAATTAAAATTGTCTAACCTTAGTTATCTGTCTTTGCTATGCCTTGGCAGCATAAATCCTTATCGAAAGTTTAGTGTAAACTATTAATTTTTATATAGCTAACTCAGGTTATTTGCAAAGAAGACTATTTGATTGGATCCTATTAGTGAAATTTAGAAGATTTTGAAGGAATTGAGTCAAGGAGCTGTCATTCAAAGTGACCAAGTATTAAAAATGTCCGAATTTTGTAACATTTAGAAGGTTTTATAAACTTTTTTTGACACATCTGACCTATTTTATATAGACTTTAATGTAAAAAACATGTAATACACTATTATTTTATCTGTCACATTTGAACAGAAAATAATTACCAAACTACCAGGAAACGTATGAATCAAATACCTTATAACTTAAAAAAAAGGTGGTTGTTTCCAGTGATGATTTCACAGCTTGAACACCAGCTGATGTTCTACTCCACTCCACTTCACTTCACTCAAGAGGTTGAACCAGCTCATCTATGATGTAGCAATGCTTTTTGGCTCATGGATTTAGTGAATCCCATCAGATGCTTTTCTGAACAAGACATTAATAAAATATTGACTTATGTTCTCTATTTCAAGTTCTTTTTAAAATGTCTCTCTAGTGACATAAATAATGAAAAGAAAACATAACATTCCATTAAAAAGAAGAAAGAAACAGCTAAAAGAATGGCAGGGAAATACAGAAACAGATGTTTAAAAATTAACTTATCATTGGGAGAAAATGGACTTTAATGATTAATACAGAAAATCTATCAGGGATAAATAGAAATGATCAAAAATGAAGTAAATTCATTACTCAACCTCATGTCTTGTGTAGGGTGCTAATACTGATTCTAGAATATAAAAATCAACCAACAAAGCAGTCTCATGTCCTTGTCTACATGACTTTTATATTCTGATAAGGAAAGACAGACAATAAGCAAAATTGAGTAAATTACTTAGTATGCAGAATATTTATGTATAGCACAGGAAAAAATAAAAAGAAACAAAAACAAAATAAAATGGATAGAATTTTATGAAGGGAATATGTTGGTATTGCTTGGAATTGAACAACATGCCTTGGTTTTTATAGAGGAAAACTTCTGACAAATGTTTATCCTAAATATCTATTAAAACTTGGAAATCTACCCCATAGTGTAAAATTCACTGTTAGTATAATTTCATAGAATGGGATTATATACAGGACAGAAGATGGAAAAATGCAAAGATTAAAATACAGAACTCTTAGCTGAAAGGAAAAAATGTATTATTCCATTGCTACAATACTCTAGGACTCTTGATTGTTAATATGCATCAAATACAAATGAAAACTCATCTAAGTTAGGCTGAGGAATATAGAACAATGAGTATCAATTTTTTACTTTCCAAAGATATGGAAGCTATGAAATGGGTCAATTAATCTGGCAATAAGATTTATATAAAAGGCGAATTATTTATGTAAGACAAGGAAAATCATACTGAAGCTATGTGGAATCTTTCAGAAATAACTTCCTGTCTGAATGGGAAGAAATCAGTGAGGATGACTTGTTTAAACACTCAAAGGACCTGAAGTACTTTTCCACATGAAAGAAAATTTAAAAGTGAAAAGATATAAACAGGAAATATTTTATATGTTCAGAATAGACAAAAAAATACAGAGGTGAGAATAGATAGTTTTTTCTTAAGATGTGAATAGCAGTGAGAGCTCCTAGAGGTCTTCAAAAATGTACTTCAAAAAATAGGGGTGCAGTTTGAGAACACACAATGTGTATCATATATGCATATGTATATATAATACAGGTAAATATGGTACAACTATACAGATAATCTTTCCATTATATTAAATATTCTAATTTTCCTGGAACATGCATTTTTGTGCAGAAAGTATAGAAGATAGTTGACTGGTACCAAACTGTGAAGAACCTTGAATATTTATTAAATAATAAGATACTAAATATATTAACAGTATTATAATAGTTTTTCAAACAGTATTTGGAAATCAAGAAGAATCCACTGAATGATTTTTTGTGAGAAAATTCAGAATGCTGCTTTAGGATGTATCAAGGACTGTTTGAAGGAATAAAATTGGCTGTACTTGTAAATGTAGAATCTAAAAAAAAAAAAAGAAAGAGAGAGAGAGAGAAGCCACTACTTTGGGAAAAATGCATCTATTTTTAAATAAAGTTAAGTGTATGGTCATGGTTAGCCTATGAACCATGTATCCCACTATAAGCCATTTATCAAAGTGAACTAAAAAATACATCTTTACCCATATATCTGTATATAAACTTTAACAGCAGCTTTAGCTTTATTTGCCAAAAAGCTGAAACACCCCTCAATTAGGGAATGGATCAACAAATTAAAAAGAAAAAACTTAGAAGAATGATAAAGAATCAAAATTAAAATGTCAGGGGAAGGTGTCAGTGAAGATTCCAAGACTGAATCTGTGTATAAAATGGGGAAAAAAAATAACTGTTCTTACCAAATAAGAATGAGGACTAATATTAGAGAAGCAAACCACTGTCGATCCTCAGGATAAATTTCTCTTTACACACTATGTAAACATTTGCAAAAACGAAAAGGGAACAATTTTTTAAAAGCATTTTCTTCTCCATGATTCTTCTAAAAAGCTGGTGGAAGTCAAGTCTCTATGAAGTTCTAACATCCCCAATTTCCTATACTTGATAATAAAAATTATGGAAACAGACTTCTAAGCAGCTGGTGCTGGCACCTTTCCAGCTGTTCTTTCTCTTCTCGGCACCTCAGGATGTGGTATTGGGGGACAGACCAGTCTAGGAAATGGCCTTTACTTCCCATGATATTAACTCTGCTGATCCTAAGACAAGAACAGATGTTCATCCAGAAAAAAAAAAAAAAAAAGAATGAAGGCGTGGGAGTATATTTCTTCATATGTTTCCATTTGTACTGACCTCCACCACAGACAGATTTTGCCTGCTCCAGACAGAATTACTGCTTCCAGGTCTTCAAGAGAATAAGCTGATGAGTCAGGAAGGAGACCTTGAGAAAGGACTCCTTCATCAAAGGACATAATCCAGCAAGCATTGTCATTTTTTCCTCCCACACTCACTTTCCCTTTGCTTTGCCCTTTGGTTTAGTGTAGACTATTTTTCTTGCTCAGTAGAAAATTCCATCTTGTTTCATATCTGCACAAAACATAGTTTAATATGACTGTTAACAGTTAATGGTAGGAGACATGTTTTTATTCCTATTATGCTTTTTACCTTGCTGTACTTGCCCAGGGTAAGTTATTAGCCAAATTATCAGCCATTCTAATGACATTTTGATAGTATAAAAGATGCTATAAATAATTATCTTTCAGGGGTCAGTTATATGGTGAAGGAAGAACTAGATCAGTGATGGTAAACTTAATGTATTATATACATATGATGATTTACATTAATGCATTTCTTAAACCTATATAATGTTATAAGGTAATGTTCCTTCAATAAAATTATTTTTAATTAAAAACTATAAATATACTTAAAATCAATAAATAATTATCTTTACTCAACAAGTGTGTAGGATAATTTAGGAACACAGGATGATTAAACTGAATGAGATTTTCTTACAATCATTTCCCTGTGATTTCTAAAGAGTGGATGTAAGATGTGATATCTGGAATGTTATTTTTTAAGAAAACTGAATTTGATATGATTTAAAGTACTTTGCTGGAATTGGTAGAGTCTTAGGATCCCCTATGAAAATGCAATTTTCTCTTTCTCTTATCTCATTAGTACCTGAAATAATTTTCTGCTAAGCTATCTACTTATTATTTAACTTTTATTGTCACATCATAGGTGTCCACAAATTTTGACCCCATTTTAAAATTATTATTTTATTATTGTAAGCAGTATATATCGTTTAGAAAGTTATTTCAAATGTTTTGCTTACTGGTACCTCACTAGACTTTATCTGCTTTTGTTCTCTTTATGTATCCCTCTCTCTCTCTCACTCACACATACACATAGGCAAAGTTCACTACACAATATGTACTCTGTTGTTTTTTTTCTGTAACATTTAGAGTAATGGAAAACCTAATGATACCATTTAATGATTGCTAAACCCAACCTACCAGGCAATGCTAGTCATTCTTTGTGTACCTCTGAGTCAATGATGTTTCTTTAGAAAATATTTACTAAACTGAAATTCAAAACTCATTCAATTGGAAATATCAAATGAGTGTCACTATATACAAAACATTATGCTGAAACTATATAGTACCAAAGAAATAAAGACCTCAACCTTGCTCAACAGAGCACAACTTTTGTCTGAATGAAGAAACAAATTAATTAAAGACTAAGTAGTGCATATGAGAATATTTTAATGTAGGACAAAACCAACAAAATCCAAATTATGCTTTTTATTGCTTTGTGTTATTTAGATAATGTGTGTGTTTTGTGTGTGTGTGTGTTTGTCCTTTATGACTGCCTTTTCCCCTCTTTCCATCCCTACCCCTCCCACACCCCTGGCAGTCATCATTATTCCCTAAGAGTTTTTGCTGGGGTTTATCTATTTATTTGTTGCATTTCATTATATTCTAGATATGAGTGAAACCATCTTATATTTTTCTTTTTCTTTCTGATTTATTTCACTTAACGTGACCCCTTACAATTCCATCCAGATTGTAACAAAGGGCACAATTTCATGTTTATTTTCTTAGTAGCTGCAAAGAATTCCATTGAGTATGTTTACCACAGCTCTTTATTATAGTCATCTGTTGTTGGACATTTAGGCTGTTTCTATGTCATGCCTATTGTGACTGTGCAGCTATGGACATAGAGATGCAGATATTTTTTCTGATTATGGCTTTTGTATCCTCTGGGTATATGCCCAGGAGTGGGACTGCTAGATCGAATGGTAAATCCATCTTGATTTGTTTGAGGTATCTCCATACTGTTTTCCAAAGAGCTTACACCAATTTCATTCCCACCAACACTGTAGGAAGTTCCTTTTTCTCCATACCCCCTCCAACACCTGCTATTTCCAGACACACACATACACACTCTCACATACACACAAACACACTCACACACATATATGCCATTCTCACTGGGGTGAATTGGCATCTCATTGTAGTTTTTATTTGTGTTTCTCTGATGATTAGTTAGGTAGAACATTTTCTCAGGTGTCTGTAGATCATCTGTGAGTAGTCTTTAGATAGGTGTTTATTCAGTTATTTTGCCCACTTTTTGAGTGGGTAATTTGCTTTTTTATTATTGAAATGAGCTCTTTATATATTTTGGAGATTAAGCTCTTATCTGATGTGTGCTGTGTGAATATTTTTTCCAGTTCCGTGGGTTGTATTTTTGTTTTAGTGCTGGTTTCTTTTGCTGTGCAGAAGCTCTTCAATTTGATGTAGTTTCAGTTGCTTAATTTTACTTTGGCCTGTTTTGTCATAGCTGTTCCTTCCCTAAGATCTCTTTCAGGTTGAGGTCATGGAGTGTTTTTCCCACATTGTCTTCTAGGTATTTCATAGTTTCTGTTCTTATGTTCAGTTCTTTGATCTACCTTGAGTCAACTTTGGTGTGTGGTGATAATAAATAATATAATTTTTTTGCAGATATCTGTCCAGTTTTTCCATCATCATTTGTTAAATAGACTTTCATTACTCCATTGTATGCTCTTTCTGACTTTGTCATACATTAACTGTGCATATACGTGTGGCTTTCTTTCTGGGTTCTCACATTATTTCAATTATCAGTCTTTTTTTATTATAGTACAAAACTGTTTTTATGGTGATCATTCTAATGTAACTTGAGGTTAGGGAGTGTGATTCCTCCACTGTTCTTTTTTTTTCTTAAGACAGCTTTGGCTATTCAAGGCCTTATGTGATTCCATA
Organism: Solenodon paradoxus; assembly: GCA_004363575.1. Taxonomy (NCBI): domain Eukaryota; kingdom Metazoa; phylum Chordata; class Mammalia; order Eulipotyphla; family Solenodontidae; genus Solenodon; species Solenodon paradoxus. Next base: position 147,923 of record RJWH01000389.1, read on the forward strand.
CAAACTTCAGTATTGTTTTTTTCCATATCTTGAAGACTGTCCCTGGGATTCAGATGGTAATTGCATTAAACTTATATATTGCTTTGGGTAGAATGGCTATTTTCGCTCCGCTTATTTTTCCAATCCATGAACATGGAGTACTTCTCTCTCTCTTTATGTCTTCTATTTCTTTTGTTAAGGTTCTGTAGTTTTCATTTTAGAGCTCTTTTACCTTCCTTTTTTAAGTTTTTTCCAAGGTATATGAACTTCCTTGGTGCTTTTGTGAAAGAAATTTTCTTTCTTAATTTATTTTTCCTCTTCTTCATTATTTGTATACAGGAATGTTACTGATTTTTGTGTGTTGATTTTATATACTGCCAATTTGTTGTATTCATTAATTGTTTCAACCATTTTTTTTCATGGAGTCTTTAGGGTTTTCTAGGTATAATAAAACTTAATCTGTAAATAATGATAGTTTTATTTTTTCTTTTCAAATTTGGATTAATTCAATGTTCTTTTCTTATCTTATTGCTCCAGCGAAGACTTCCATAACTATGTTAAATAGTAGTGGTGATAATGGACAACCTTGTCTTGTTCCAGATCTTCAGGAAATCTTCTCAATTTTTCACCATTGATTATGATGTTGCCTGTGAATTTGTCATACACTGCTTTTATAATGTTGAGATATGTGCCTTCTATTCCTATTTAAGTGAGGGGCTTAATCTTGAAATGGTATTGAATCTTGTCAAATGCTTTTTCTGCATCTATTGAGATGATCATATAGTTTTTCATTTTCGGTTTGTTGATGTGGTGTTTTACGTTTATTGATTTGCGTATATTGACCCATCTTTGAATCCCTGAAATAAAGCACACTTGATCTTGGTGTATAATTTTTTGATATACTGTTGAATTCTATTTGTCAGGGTTTTTGCATCTATATTCATCAGTGATATTGGTCTGTAGTTTTCTTTTGTGGAGCTGTCTTTGTCTCATTTTGGAATCAGGGTAATATTGACCTCATAGAAAGTATTTGAGGATTTTCCCTCTTTCTCTCCTCTTTGTCAACTTTGTGGAAGACTTTAAGGAAGATGAGGATTAGTCTTCTTTGAATTTGGTAAAATTCACTAGTGAAGCCATCTAGATCTGGGCTTTTTTTCTTAAGAAGATTTTTTATTATTGCTTCAATTTCTGTGCTTATGTTTGGTCTGTTTAAATTGTCTGTGTCCTCCTGGTTCAATTTTGGAAGGTTGTAGCATACTAGAAGTCTGTTCATTTTTTCATAGTTTGCAGATTTGTGTTTATAATAATCTCATGATCCTCTATATGTCTGTGATGTCAGTTGTAACATCACCTCTTTCATTTTTTATTTTTGTTATTAGGGTTTTCTCTCTTTTTCTTAATGAGTCTAGCTAGGGATGTATCAATTTTGTTTATTTTTTCAAAGAATCAGCTCTTGGATTCATTAATCATTTGTAGCGTCTGCTTGCAATTTCACTTATTTCCACTCTAATTTTTATCATTTCCTTCCTTCTCCTGATTTTTGTTTTAATTGTTATTCCCTTTCTATTTCACTCAGGTGTGTGGACAGGGATTTAATTTGGACTTTCTCTCTCTCTCTTTTTTTTTTATGTGCACTTGTATAACTATAATCTTTCCTCTCAGAACTGCTTTTGCTGCATCCCACATGTTCTGGAGAATGTCTTAAATTTTTTGTACAGTTCCCTGGTATTAAGAAATGAAAAAGAACAAGCATATTATTAGTTTACAAGCAAGAAGGACTTTAATCGAAAACAGGTAATGCTTTTTTTTTTTTTTTTTTTTTGGTTGCAAGATACAGCCACTAGAATTTTTATTTTAATGTAAATCTGTGTTACTTAAGTTGAAATATTTGGCCAATAGAGAGTAAGACTCTTGTTCTTCCTAGAATGTCATAGAGATTGAAAGCCGATAGCAATGATGTTTAATATAAACTTTAATATAAACACTTGAAGGAGAAGAGTCAGGAAGATCCAGATCCCTCTTTCTGACAATAATATGATGATGACATGAGGCAGCAGTAGTGTGCATTCACTCTTGTCTGATGACATACTAAAATTCATTTTTATATCTGGTTTGATATTCTTTTGGAGAAAGTGGAGAAAACTATAATGGGAGTCTCTCTCAAATCAAACTATGGTTCGAGATACATATTTAATGATACTCCATCACCAGTCACCTCTTATGAACTTATCTTGCCCTGAGACTAGAAGAGGTAATGAAGAGATAAGAAACTGGAGTCACTGCTCCTGACCAGATCTTTGTGTACTGGTAAGTTTGCCACCTAACTAATATTTATGGATATCTTATGGGAAACTTGAATGCATTTATTTTTGCTTCTTAAACTGCCCCAGAAAGCAATGTTAACCTGACCTGGTTGTTTGCTAGAAATCTAGTTTATCAGAGAACATTGCAGAACAACAAATCAGAATCTATATTTTAACAGGGTCCCCAAGTAATTCATCTTCATACTAAAGTTTGAAAGACATTGTCTGTTTAACTTCAAAGGCCAAATCAAAGTTTGGAATGCTAGAAACTTGCCTAATCTAAAAAAATTAATGATGGTAGGATGTTCTTTCAGGATCATTTCTAAGTTGAGAATGTCTCCTTATTTCATGTGCAACCTCATATTTCTCCAATACCTTTAAAAAAGAAGTGCAAGCAAATTAAAGTATGCCTTAAAAGGCTTGGAATCATGATGGAGTGAGTAAAATACTTTTTTAGTCCGCAGTATCTAAGTCAAAACATATTTGCAGTAATTTAAAACTTTTAAGATATGTTCAGAGAAAAGGTTTGTATTTTCAAAATTTTTCAGTCAGTTCCTGCTACTATAATAAAAGGTCCTAAACAAGATGGCTTAAACAACAGACATTTAGTTCTCACAATTCTAGAGATTGGAAAGTCCAAGATGAAGGGGAAAGCAGTTCCAGTTCTTGGTGAAGACCTTCCTCAGTGCTTGCAGACAGACATCCTCACATGGTGAAGAGAAGAAGCTCTGTCTTGACTTCTTATAAGAACAATAATTCCATCATAAGGGCTTTACTCTTGTAATCGCATCTTAATCTAATTACTTGCCAAATGCCCTATATCCTAATATTGTCACATTAGAAGGTTATGGCTTCAAAACATGGATTCTGGAAGGACAAAAACATTCAGGAAATAACAAAGAACATGTTGAAATTATCATTAGCACTCAAGGAAGCATTTTCATAATAAAAATTGCATATACTGAATTTAATTTTATTCAGTAACAGATGAACGAACATATGAATTTTCTCTAATTATATCAAAAAACATTTGAAATTATTAAAGACATATAAAAATAAATATAAACAATGGCGGAATTGGAAATCCTGGAATAGTGCTCCTGGTTGACAAGAGTGGAGAATTTCTGAAACATACAAAGTAGTTAGGGTTAGCACAACCATGCAAATTTAAAGAGAGAAATAGACAAATACATGCACATACACACACACACATTCACATACACACCCACACACATACACACACAAAATATACAAGAATCAGGCTTGTTTTAGTGCTCAATAGGTCAATAAAATCAAAAGTTAATTCTTTGAAGAGCCTAATATAACACACTTTTACCGAATATCATGTTTTTAAAAATTTAGAAGCAAATAAACAGTAAGCATGAAGTAGTAATATAATTACGCATATGGAGAAGATTTTCTCTGCTAGAGACTCGATTTTAATTGGAGCTTAGAATAAACACTCCACCTACCAAAAGTGATTGATAAAAATGCGTTATGTACCAAAATGAACTGTCAGGAATATACAAGTATTTCAGAACACCAAAACCATAAAATACATATTTTGACAAACAAAATGACTATATTCAATTAAAATATATCAAACAAAAAAATCTTTAAAAGAACTGAAATTATCTACAAAAATGTGCAGGATTTCCTTGATTTTTTTTAGAATTAGTATGAGTATCTTAGATTGACATTAAGAAAAAATAAGCCATGTAAGTATAAGAAAACTTTATTGCTAAAATTAAGAAGTCATAGATAGTTTTAATAGCAGAACGCATTTAACTAAAGATTGAATTAGTGCCAAGAGAGTCCCTCAAAAGGCAGTCAAAAATGATGTAGAGTCAAACAATACACAAAAATTGGAAGGTAGATTCAATTTGAACACCTATATAATAGTAGTCCATAAGGGGAGGAAAAAAGGAATGTAGAAAATAGAATAAAATAATAGATTGAATCAAGTGGTAAAAAAACTAATAAAGCTAGATTATTTAAAGCAGATTTATATTTTCTTCAAATGTCTTGCCAGAATGAGTTGTTGGAAAATAAAAGTAAAGCATATCCAAAATAAATGTATTCTCTTAAACATGTAAAACACACTTCACCATAACAGTAGGGGTATAGAGAATATCAATTTTATGAGTGGAGATCATTTTCAAATGAATTACATATCAAGCCTATTAATAAGACTAAAGTGGTACTCAAGTACTTTGTATAATCTTGAACACATATTAGAAAACCACTGAAGATGGAAATACATTTGGCAGTCAATTCAAGAATCCAGGAAAAATAACAATAAAATAAAACTCAACTCATGCAGTGATGGAGATAATGAAAATAAAAGCAAGTCAGATAAAAATATACTCTTTAAAGAGTCTGACAGATAAAAATTTTGCCTCATTAAAAAAAAATTAGACAACATAGGCAGGTTTAAAAATAGAAAAGTAACATAACCACAAATATGTACATGATTTCATAAATTAAAGGGGATTATTATGTGCAACTTTCCTCATTAAATTCACAAAACAAAACATTGAGTTCTGGGGAAAATAAGCTATAACTATATTAACTCAAAAAAAGTGAAAAAAATCAACAATATTTCAAATATTCTATCCCCTTAAAATGTACCAAACCCCAACAACTTTACACCTATACTTCATTCAAAACCATCAAAGTATATTATAGAAATTATTTTAGAAGATAGAAAACTCAGATGCCTATTCAGATTTGATAAGATCTTTGTGGCAAAATGGAAATGGTTAAGATTGAAATAAATTGAATCCAATCCCGTTGATAAAAGGAGAAATAGAAATAAAATTTAAAGGAAAATTCAACTATAGATTGGAATAAAATTTACGGTTACAAAATTTTTTTTCCCAGGAATGCAATGATATTTCATTCTCATGGAATTGCTGAATATTATTCATTATATGAAGTAATTTCAAAGGTTCAAATTAAATTGAATTCATGGTTTTATTCAGCTGATACACCTGTCAGTCAGTGAAGATATTATGGCTACTTAAACCCAAGTGGAACTGGAGTTAGAACTGGATGAAGAGACAGGTATGCTTTCCTGTGCTCTGGGTCAAGTGATCAGTTACATGTCTGTCTGCTGCTAACCTTCTGGCTAAGACAGATGGAGACTGTTCATTTTCATGCTCCTTTCTAGGGATCATTGATGAAATTCCACTTTGGCAGCTGTCAGAATAGTTCTTTTGAGAGATGTTTCTAGACTATCTAGTTTGTTAAAGTTCAAGGGAAGGAGTAAGGAAGAAAGATGGATGAGGGACTAAGAGAAAGAGAAATGAGAAAATTTTTAGCAGTGGATGCAAAATTGGAGCAAGGGACATTTGAGTCTTTTTAAAATCCCTTTAAATACTAGAATGGCATGGATGGGTTTTAAAATACAGTCTGTGTGATCATCTAGACAAATGGTGAATGCATGCAACATCCGTAAGATTTAATACTACTGTCTCCATAGTGAAAATATATCTACCAGAAAATTGCAGCATTTATCACATATTACATGTCAGAAATACGCATATATTTAATGCAATCCCATTAAAGACGCTAATAAGATTAGGCATCCCCTCTCCTGCATATCTTCTGTTTGTCTGCTTAAACTTTTCTTCTAGAAGAGCAATCCCTTTCTATGGGGAGCTGCTCTCCAAAGCAAAACAACTGTATGGTAGGTATGACCCCACCTCCCAATTCATCATTTGAGGTTAAACATGGAGCTGAGCCAAACCATTCATGGTTCTTCTCCAGCTTTAGTTTTATTTTGCTTTTCAAAATGAAGCTTCATGAAACGACTCATTTCCAACTAGTGGCAGAAGAGATAGGAAACTTGAAGCTCTCTGTATCTATGGTCCTATCAACAAGGGGCAATCAATAGCTGTAGAAAATGAGGCCCAAATGGAGAGAAAATTAAAAACGTGCTAGCTGGGGAATAAGTCCTGGCTGCATTTCAATGACTGGTTTAGAGTGTCCTTTGGGCCGAACTGCAGTGATTTCAGGCCAGTTGCAAGCTGTGGGAAGCTCCTGGTCATTTCCTCTTTTTACCTAAGTTTATTCAAGTTAAATGTATGTTATTTGCAACCAAAAAATTCTGACTGAAATATTACTATTGCTTAACATTTTGTTCCCAGAACCCAAGAAGGGCAATAAGAGAAAGAAATGAATAGGAGGAATGAGCACTGAGTTTAAAGGTAATGTAATTAAGTGTAGATGGCATCGGTATCTATCTAGAGCAAGGAAAGATTCAATTTGAAAATATTAAAAAAAATAGGAGCAGATGGCAATGTTAATAAAGGTAAAAATATAAAAACCAAAAATAACCTTTCATGAATTAGCAACAAGAATTATGAAACATAATATAAAAAGATCTAAGTGTAGCAAAAACTCCATTTTACTGGCTAAGAAAACTCGTAATGATATGCTTATTATTTTAAAATAAATTGTGCAAATGATACATCCAAATTTTAACAGCTTTGCCGTTGGTCAAGGAAGATAGTGGAAAAGAGAAGGGGAAGTGAGGAGTAAGAATTTTAATCTTTTATCCTGTATGTTTTCTACTATTTGAATTAGTAAGAATTGTGCATTCAGGTAGAACTTGTGTTAATTTAAGAAAACAATGGCACAAAAATAATAGAAATTAGCTTTAACGTTACAAATAACATAAAAGTGGATGGATAATCTGACAAGAATCCCCAAATATTCGTCAGTCTGTATAATATAATTTGAGAGGTTCTGCTTCTCCAAACTGAAGTTCAACCAGATGCTTGAATCACAAGCAGGAGTGTCTTCACCTTGGTGCCCTAGTGCTTAACACAGTGATGATTTGGGGTGATGTTTAACAGGTACTAACACTTTTAACTGAATGCTCGGTGAAGGAGAATAGATCCGCTCTGGGGATTATGTGCTGTCATCAAAAGACCATCTGACTTTATAATGCAAGGAATTCACTAGAAGTACATAGAAAACTCTTTTCTAAGTGAAAATGTAGAATCTTTAAAGAAATGATTCCCCTCTTATAGACACTTTGCTACCACATAAAGAAATAGAGTGACTGGGTGAAAAATCATAATTTTGGCACATGATACGATTACTTTGAAAGGGAAGATTATAGGCTAACTGTGGGAGAATACATTTAAAGTACCAAGAATAAGAAGAACACAACCCACTCAACAGATTCCAAAAATATATGTGTATTTTTTTTAATCTGGGAGATAAGTTGATCTTTAAAGGAAAAAGTTCTTCCCACATGAAGCAGAAACCCCCGCAGTGTTCCAAGGAAAAGAATGTGTCCCTGGGTAATATGACAGCCATACCAGGCCAAGTCATGGCAGTGAGTGCTATTCATATTCAGATGTGCAGAAGATAAAAATACATTGTTAGTTTCTTACTGTTGAATTAACATTAATAGCATTAATTATAATGCAAAGTTACTTTAGCACAAATTTTTCAACGTAGTTAAAAATAACATTTATGTTAACTTTTCAGCACTGGGCATATTTATAACTGATAAAAATGCTAATAATCTATTACTCTTTCTTTAAAAATGACATTCAACGTGCATGACCATTTGCAACAATTTTTTAGCAAATACACATTTAAACCATAGTAAATTCTTTAGACTTAAACTGAAAATAATTTATTAAGGTTATTTTCTTTCCTCGATACATTCATCATTTTTTATAAAAGAGACAATAGTGAAAGAGGAAAATATAAACTTAATCCTGAGATATTTCTGAGAGTAGAGAGCATGAGCTCTTTGAGGTGCATGTGAATTGTCCCTAAAATCAAAATTGTAATTGACACCATACCCTATCCAACAGAAAGATTCTAACTCTGAAACACTAGCTCGCGTCTGGGTGATTATGACCAAAGTTAACTGACAGCCAGGGTTGTGCCTGTCTTAAGACAATGCTTTGAGTTTATGGAACACAGACTGAAAGAGACCCTCATCAAAATTTTTATTCAAATGATTAAATGAAATATTTTTGTAATTATTGAGATCTATATATATGTATATATCAATACTGATATATATACCTATCTCTATATATGTATATGTTTATAAATGTATAGATGTGTATATATATATTGCACAAACATATATAGCTTTATAATGAACTTTTTCCGGTAAATTTATTAATTATGATGATTCAGATGATGACTTGATAATTGGGATGATAATAATAATAGTGATTAGAATAACAGTAACAAATGCTAACCTTTCTTAAGCGATTGGTACCACGTGTTCTTTAAGTATGTTTGTTACAAGTGGTATTTAATTTTCACTACTGCTGCATATGGTAGTTACAAGATTCCTCCATTTTAGAGATGAGTAGTTTCAACAGTCAAGATCAAGCAGAACTGAAGCACAGCAAACATGGGAATAACTGTTCACATCATTCTTTTCCCTTTTTTCAGTCGTCCTCCTCCTAGATACACCATTCATTCATGTGTTTGTTCATTTTTGTTGCACATCCTTTCTTGGACTCCATTTGCCTCTGCTGTTACTTGAGAGCCTCAGTCACAAGATAATCCTAGATTTACAGTATTTCATGAAACGTTAGATCGTGCCTTTTACCAAATACAATCTTTCAAAAGCCAACATTCCTTTGAAGTCCATAGCACCTCAAAGGTTTGGTATCTACATCCTCATTTTCCTCGTGGTCATAATTCAGAGAGATTCCTAAATCATGTTATTGACTCTTCAAAGAGCAAATAGCCTTACAGTTTGTTGATCGCCTCAACTAGAATGACTTATTTCACTTACCTTCTGCAGTGGCTGTCATTGTCAGCCCGCCACTGCTGTTCAGCCTCAGCAAATAGAAATCTCAATATTCTTTCTGACAACAAGAAGGTTCTGTTGTCGCTAAGAAGTTTTTAACCATTTTGATTGACCAAGAAAATCTGACATCATTTCATTTCTCATCTTCAGGCATCTGTTATCCTCCATCGTTTGTCCTGCTCTTTTCCCAAAGTGTCCCTATGGCAAAAAAAAACATTGTTAGGATGCTGGGCACCACTAAAGAAAAATGGGGGAAATATACATATACAACTCTCTAGATTATTTGCTTATTTCAACAAATTATACTGTTTCTTCTAGGCTTTCAAAACTACCTAACCATCCAGTTGTATATTCTGAATAAGCTCGCTTGGTCATCACTCTGATCCTCCCCTGACCCTCATGCATTCTGTCTCAGCAAGCTCTCACCTCACAGCACATTACTTCACTTTCATCATCCCAGTAAAAATTAGGGGCCATAATGAATACCTTCTTGAATCCCTGCTCCTGTCCCACAGCTGCACCTCTCATCTTGTTTCCCTGACAGAGGAGCAGCATCCAGGCAGGACTTTAATTCATGAATTTTCCCATTCTTTCTGTGCACTTCATCTCGCTGGATCTTTCACATAAGCATTATCAGCATATCCACATCTAACTAGTCTCTAGTCACTGTCATGAAATTAAAATACCCATTCATAGCTTGGTAAGAATTTCTAGATTCTACACCCAGGTTTTTCTTCCTTTCATAACTGAACATCTAAAAAGCAACTCTATTGTCTCTATCTAAATCCACTTCTTAACAATAATCTTCAAATGACTAATTTGAATGCCTCCTTATCCCAGACTTCCTGATGTCCCTGAACATGGTTACGTTTCCCTGCCCTGTGCTTTTATAATGTTCTGTGCATATCTATATGACTGCATTTAATAAACTCCCATACACTTATCTTTTCATATATTTATTTCACTCAGTTTGCTTCTTGCAGCCAATGCACCATCAATATCTGCTAATAATTTTTCCTATATATTGCCTTTTGTCTATCATTTCAGTTTCATCCCAGTCTTGTTCAGGAACTCAGGATCCCTCAAAAAGAATTTGAATCATTGCAATAATCTATGTAAACTTCTACCTTAAAGCACCTCAGAATGAATCAGAAAAGTTAATCACATTGAAGAATGAACATATACATTTGAATTTACTAAGTTCTCCAATTTTCTTAGGAAATTAATAGAAAGAATAGAAACCAAAAATATACTGGGTCCTTATTAGGTGTTAGAAATTTACATATATGTTTCCTAATCCTCACAACTTTACTGGTAGACCCATTATTATCAATAAGGAAACTGAAGTATGCAAGCTCATAGCTACAGAGGCAAGAGTGACAGCTACCAGAGGTAGGGGTAGAAAGGAGCTGAATTGGTGAAGGGGATAAAAAGGCACACACATCCACCTATAACCTAAATAAGTCATGAAGATGTAACCTACAGCATGATGACTAGTGAATAGCATTGTATTACACATTTGAAAGTCGTTAATGAGTAGATCTTAAAATCTTCATCTTTTATTTTTTCCATTTCATTTTTTTTAAAGGAAAAGTACAGGCAGAAATGAAGATGAGTAGGCAGGTAGACAGAAAGAAGGACTCCATTTATTTCATCCAGTTGTTCATATTAGTTGTTTCTCTGGGCCCCTGGTGTTGGGATGTATGTGCCCTGTACCCAAGGGACTAAACCACAAGGCCACCAGGGGGCAACATTTTTTCCCATTTTTAGATTATTTAATTAAAATAGGTTTATATTCAATTTGTCATTATGCATATTTATAAATTCTAATTTTGAAACAATTGTACTATGTATGGGGACATATATTAAACTAGATTATTTTGATGATAATTTTGCCAATGTATACAAAAATCTAATCACTATGTTATACACACCTGAAATGAATATACTATGTATTAATTTTTCAAATGTGTTAAAGGAATTCTAGAGGGGAAGAACTGGGGGTTTATTGATAAATGGGTATATAATTTCAATTCTGAAGATGCATGGTGGTGATGGTTGTATAATGATACAAATTTACTTAATACCACAGCATGGTGCAATTACAAGTGGTGAAGATGATAAAATTTGTTGTATTTTACATATTTATATTCCATTGTATATTTTATCACAATAAATAGAAGAAGCTAAGGTTCAGAAAGAACAGCAGATCTCTGGAGTTGTGCAGCTAGAAAATTGCAAGGGTGAGGCTCCCCCTTGCCCTTTCTACATGTTGTCTGGACACAAAATGTCAGCCACAAAATGCTTGATGTTCCCCAAACCAGTAAGAAGTTTTTCAGTGAAACCATTCTGACACTGAATTGTTACCAGGGTTTCCCAAAGTCCCCAGTGTTATTCAGGAGAAGTGATGTAGGCAAAATTTTTTCTTACTGAAAACATAAACAATTATTTCAGTTGGTGGAGAAGGATATTAGAAAGGAAGATGAGTGGACTCAAAAACAGCATCTCTATTTGTGGCTTAAGTATCCTCATGGGTAGCTCAAAAGACTTTAGAAATTTGTATCTAAAAATATATAATCCCATAGACAAGAAGTAGTAGGAAATTACTTCATTTTTTTAACATTGAAGATCATCTCAAACAATGAGGATACTTTGAATCCTTACAAAGTTCTCTCATCATCCCTTTAACTGAAACAGTTACCCTCAGTAATGAAAGAAAGCAAACAGGTATGGACAAGGAATTTGCATACAGAACTCAAGCACAGGAAACAATAATTCCAATACTCTTCTAACTGCTGAGTATCTTAGTTATAATTCCAAAGAACTAGATACTTCAGTTTCTGTACTTGCAAAGAGAGGATTATTCTGGCACTAGTGGTAGCAAGTTTTTAGCCCTGGTGACATCAGACTATTCAGTTGTTTTATCTGGGAGTGAAGAGTCTGCAAACCTTAACACTTCAGAATCCAATGCCTATATTCTATTTTGCTAGACTCGGGAAATTTGGGGTAATGGTGTAGAGACAGCAGACCTCTTGGAAAGGTTGTGTTTTCTTTCAGGAGCAAGATAGGTGGAATATTATTTCTCATTCAGTCTTAATATAAAGTCTAATATAATCTATTGATGTTCTTCCCACTTTCAGTGTTGCTTATGATACATTTCATTTGTGACTGTACAGACTGTGTCCAGATGATTCTGTTGTTGATCATTTCAGTGGCATCGTTGACATATGACCTACCAACAAGGATGTCTGTTTGTAGGTGGCCATCGTCACTAAGTAGGTAGTTTAACTGGATAGTGATTTTCATATGTTGGAATGATGGTGCTTTTCTGTGGTTGGAATATGGTGTAAATATGGTGATGGTCACGGTAGAGGTGAGAAACAGGGATGAGAAGAAATGAATAAAAGTCAAACCACTCTTGTGGAGAATTTCCTATTCAACCTTTACCATGTCTATCATTTATATTGTATTTTAATATAAACTATACTCAGCATTTTAAATATATTTTAGGCAATGTTGAAAAACAGAAACACATACATTTAATTTTTTTAAACTCTTAAATCGGTAGAAAGTGTGACATAATAAGACAGAAGTAAGATGTTCTCGGGAATTATATTAGTGGTCTCCAGGTAACAAAATAATTATTTTACCATTCAAATGTTAAATTTGTTTACACTTACATGTCTTATAATTAAAGAAATATTAGCAGCATAAGCATATCTTCATGATGTATAAAAGCTAGTTCGTGGCAAAGTGAGGTGAATAGGATTTCCCAAATAAAGTCCTATAATAAAAGTCAACAATTAGAAGCAATCCATGCCCTAGAATGAGTCTATATACCTCTATACATTTCAAAACTAAGAGAGCAATAAGTGGTATAGTCAAAGAAGGGAAACTGAGACATAGTGGGAGTGTCCCAGAAACTAGACCAAGGAGAGTTGGAATAAAGGATAGAGAGACATCCTAGAGAGGCAGTGTAAAACCAGCTGTCCAGTCACCTGGGGGTGGGGCCATTGTCAGGCTCTCAGCTCCTTCTTCATTCAGCCAAAAGAGTCAGACAGCACAAGACCTGTCAGAGACTTAAGAGAATGTTTAAAAACGAATCCATGAAATAAAAGCAAAAAAAGTTCTAAAATATTTTTGCTGTGCTTTTGTTATTTTTTTTACAATAAAGTAAAATAAAATAAAGGCCACCACAGCACAGTGTTGCTTTGAGGAATCCTGTGTGAAGCAAGCACGTGGATGAATTAGTTTATGGTGAGTGGTGTGACTATCTTCCTTTCAAAAAAGATTTGCATCAAGTCCAATGACACCACTAGATTCAGATTTTCACTTTATTTGTGCTTAAATTTAGGATATAAAAGCAGGATTATAGCAGTTATACTATCCCAGACAATGAATGAATTTTTAGAGTTTATTTTTTAATTCATAAGCTTGGATATAGAAGAGATATCCACAATAAGATTGCTTTGTACATAAGTTATTATTGTTTAAGAGAATATATATATATATATCCCCAAAATATAAAGATATTGCTATGAAGATTTCTATTTTAGATTCCACATTTTTCATGATTTTCTTTTCATTCTGAGTCTAGAATAAGAGATTTTTCATAAAAGATTGCCACATAATATTTTTTTTTAAGGAGGAAAAATATCCTCATTGTGGCAAAGGAAATTATGTTGCTATTAGAACATCCATCTGAATACAAGAAGGAAAATATTAATTGTGCAATTTGAATTCTCAACTGCAGGTGCAGAGTATGGGGAGATGTTCTACACACAAATATTTCTTGCAGCACAGAATTAAGATAAAGGAATAGAATCATCACTGGCACAAGCACTGGCTGCTGAGAGGGCTAAAATGAGGCTCCGGGAACCATGGAAGCCACCTTCACTGCGTGACTCTACCATGACAGAATCACATCTGTTTAGAACCTTAGGGACAGAGACCGGGCGCTGACCCCATGTAAGAATGTCTCATCTCATGTCCTGGACAGATGGCCTGTCCAGCTTCAACCAGAATTTAGTACCTTAGAAAAGAACTTGTTCACTTTTGGGCATTTCAAGAGGTTAAAAGGATTCACTTAACATTATATCGAAATCTCTATCGCTGGACCTGTATCAGTTGTTGCTAACTTTGCCAGATACCAGAGACCTGAAGAATTGACTTCTTTGACAGAATAACTCTTCATTTATTTTGTTACATCTATTCTTTGAGCTAAATGTTTCCATTTTTGTAAACTATTTCATGTTTGGTATTATTTCCAAAGACTCTTCAGTTTTGTTTTCTTGACAAGCTTACCTTTTCCAACTTGTGTTCAAACATGGCATCTAAAGATAGACTTAATACACAGGTACTTTTTGACTAACAAATGGTGACAAAATTATTAATTCCTATATTTTAAAGTGTATAGTTTAAAAAAAATAGACAAACCTTTTATGCTTTTCGTTATTGATTCATATTAACTTATGAAAAGAAAGCAATGTCTTTGCGCAGAAATCGATTCCAAATATAGCTGATTTTTAAAACATATGTTCTCCCTGTAAGTTTAAATCCCATACATTCCATTCATTTCTTGCAATAAAAATAATGAAATAGTTTGAAACTTAAATGGAAATGTGCCTCAGTTTATGAAGAAAAATGCTGCTTTTTATTATATGCATTTATAGGCAGATTAACAAAACAAGCAACAATATTCTGACTAGTAATACTAAATGCTGTAAATATATAAAATTTATTTAAAAATATTTACTAAGCAAATACTTCTCATATACTGTTCCCTTTAGAACTTTTTAAGAATCATAACACAGTATTACTAAAGTTTACAGAAAGAACATGTGGTGAGAAACAGACATTTTAGAAAAAGAAACAAGTGAGAGTTCATACTACCACACAGTAAGACATATACTACAACTCTAAATTTAGACAGTGGGACCTGTGTCTGAAGAATACAACATTAAAATGATAGCTCTGAGGCAGAGTTAGCATTGTAATAGAAAAGTATAAATATGATAAAGATTTTTTATCACAAATTAGTTGAAAGAGAATCCAAAAATGTTCAAGTGCTTATTCATTTCTGGTGGGATTATAAAATTGGCACAACCTTAGAGAAAAATCTTGGCAACATTTTTCAAATATTTCAAAAATTCTACATTTTCATATAGAAAATCCCTCTCTAGAAATCATAAAACATTAATTAGATATGTAAACCCTCATACAGTACAGAAGAAGCTTTTTAAATAGGGGGCAATGTATACATTTCAATAGCAGTGAAAGAACTAAAAAGGTTATGTACCATGTATTTATAAGAACACACCGGTTTCTTTAAGAAACGTCTTGCTACAATGCTTCAAATATAAACGATTTATTTTGTGTAAGCACAAACCAAGTGTTTCTGATTAATAATGGATCTTCTCTAAGTCATGATTCAAGACCCATGCTCCTTCCAGCTTGTGGCTCCGCCATTTTCAATCCATGGTTTCCACTAAAGGCAGTCTCACTCCGGCAATGTGCTTAGAGTTATGTAGGTATGAGTTGTCACCTGTCAGACCTTCTTTTCAGCTTTCATTGGCTGAACCTCTTTCACACAGCCACATGTTACTGCTAGGGATGATGGAAAGGATAACTGAGCTATATGCATAAGACAAAAGGAAACTTTTTGTTACTGTTTAGTGAACAGCAAGTTGTGTTACTCAAACTTCCCTTTGGAGCTCAAATTTTTACCTTTTGTTTCAAACAGACATTAACTTCTCCTCTAGAGAAGCCCACAAAAATGACCATCTCCAGGCCTGGGATTTCCAAATGTGAGATAGCTTTTCTCCATCAGATCTGGAATGCAGTTCCTTGTGTGTCCAATGATCTATGAACTAAAAAGAATCGAATAATTCTTATTCCATTGGTAAGAGCCATCGGGGATTACAGGGGGCCAGTCTCTGAAACATTTAGAAAATAGAGCGGCTGCAGTCTAGAGCAATTATGAAATCTTCATGAGCAGATATTTTGGAGTCCCTAGGATTATTTAAGGTTAAATGGATGATTGTTCTTATTTTAGTCCAGATTCATGCTCTTCCATCTTTCATCCTCAGAAAAGAGGTTTCTGGTTTTCTGTTTTCTAATCAATTTCCTGTACTAAAGCGCACATCCAAATTTCTTTTCTAGATTCTATAATTATTAATCATGACTACCTTGAAACTATCTGAGAAAAAATAGGTGTGCACCAGAAGATAGCATTCTCACTCCACTTTTTGCAACAGAATGGATTGGTTTTAATCTGTTAGTGCTGTTTTTCAAATTCTTTATCAGTCTTCCTTTACTATTTGAGAAGTAACTTTTAAAGTAGTAACTTTCCAGTTCTGTGAATCCTTCATATTTGAATTGTCTGTTCTTGAGATTTCTGCTTGCAACCCATTCTTAAGTTATAAAATGGTAAGATATGTAAAGTGTGCATCACAATGATTTAATATATATTAAATACGAGAGGATTTCCTTCATCTAGTTAACACATTCATTACCTTGCAATACATCTTCTTATTTCTTTTGTTTCTCTTTGTTTTGTTGAGAATATTTAAGTTCTACTCACCTAGCAAGTTTCAATTATACAATTTAGAGTTATTGATTGTAGGCATCATGTTTCCCATTACCTCCCCAGATCCTATTCTAGTTCTTTGTAAATTTTTATTTCCTTTTAAAAAATAATTTCCTACCTTAATTGCTTAAATTCCATTCCTCGTAGTTCAGTGTTATAATTGCTAACTGCTATGGATTTTATCTCAGTAGAGTAATATCTGCAATCAGTATTGTTAACATGTAACACATTATCATTTTTTATGCTGTTCTAAAACTGCTTTTGATTTTTGTTATTCAAAAAGAAATCAAAGATAGAAACATTTCAATATGTCCATGTGGTTAGATACTTGATTCTAATTTTGTTTTTATGTTCCAGTTGGATTATAATTTACTCGCCTTATTTCTATTTTTGTTATTTCAATGCTTAAATGTACTTTTGCTTTTATTTTGGTCCATTACAGTTTGTCGTTTGTGCAAATGTCATGAGTGCATTTGCAAAGAAAACTCATTCTCTGTTAGATTTAATGCTTACTGTCAGTTTTTACACCAAGATATTTTGCTCATATATTTTCCCTTTGAATTCTTATTTTAGTTGACTGAATTCTGTCTCCAAGTAATTTTTTTGGTAAGATCTGAGTGCATAATTATAGATATATTTCTATTTTCTTTACATGTAAATGATTTCTGTCTAGTTAAACATTAATTTATGGTCATACCCTTTCCCCTCAACAGTCTGGAGAGACTCCTCCATTTAATTCAAAAAAGATTAATGAAAAGTGCTATCTTTTTTGACTAGCTTTTTTCTGACAGGATATTGACAATCCTTTTTTTCATCATAGATATCTAGACATGTCAGCATGATAACATACTTTGTGTGCTGCCTTCTATAACTATCACTTTATTCGTTTTATTTTCATATTTACTGAATTAACATTTCCCTTAACATTAGTTAAGTTATGCATGTTGTAAGTCAACATCAATATAGACGGTTTTAACTGCTCTACTGAAAGTCTGGGTCTAGCCTTGATCCCTTTTCCCCAACCTACTCACCCATGTTCTCTCTTCCTTCCAGTAATCATTAATTTGACCTGATTGTCTAAAAGTTTATTTTTGTTTTACTTATTCATTTATTTGGTTTCTCTATATACCACATATGAAGGAAACCATCCCATGTTTTTCTCCTTCTGACTTATTTCACTAAGCACAATTCCATCTATGTTCTTCTATGTTGTTAGATATGAAAAGATTTCATCCCTTTTCACCTTATTGTTCTTATTTTACTTGGTTGCATTATTTCTCACTCTCAGGACTGTCTTCCATATCTCCAAATCTTATTTACAAGTATTTTTCATATCCATCTGTTTCTAATATGGTTCTTCATTTATCGAATGGTTTTCTTATTTTCGATTATTCCCTTGTTTATTTAACTCATTGTATCTATTTCTATTTTTATCACTTCATCATTTTCATAATTTCATTTATTTGATGTTTTAATCTTGTGAAAAATTGTTTTATAAAATTTTTCTTGCTTCCTGGTATCACTCTGTTTTGTACCATCTCCTTTCCCCCCTTTTTATATGTAAGTATTCTTGCACATAACTCATTAAATTCTTTCTACCTATAGTTTATCATCAAATGGTCATAGATCTCTCCAAGATTTTTGCTTGCCTAAGAATGGTCTACTGGACTCTCTTTGCTTAGCTCTTCATTTTTGTTTTTGTAAATGTGTTTAATTATTTCCTTAGAACTTAATTTGAAGTAAGACTATGCATAGTTTTCAGTTTTGTAGTTGCTTGAGACCAAGTAGGACCAGAGGGTTATGGAAGAACTGAGGAGCTTTAGTTCAATTATGGTAGGCAACAAAATGTTCTGAGAAATTTCATGAATATTTATTCAGATTTCAACCCGTGCTCCTACCCAGTCTCTCTCTCTGATAGAAGCTATGTTGAAGCCCAAATATCATACTTATTCTGAATTGTTTTATATTTGAATGTTAACTTATCTCTGGTCAGAAACTTCATTCAGTAGATATAAAACTCATTTCCAGGGCACTACTCCCCCTAAACTTTTGTATCAGCACATGTTCTGACTTCCGAAAAAATCTTTTTCCAGCTCAAAGCTACTAAAAATGGCACTTTCTTCAGTAAGTCTATTCCCAAATAAAGAGTTCTTGTTTAGGGTCTTTTAGGATTCTCTTGTGTTTAAAGAAATTTGCTATCTGTGTTGTATTATGCTATGCTGCCATATTTTGTCTGACATCCTATTTCATTTAGGCTCAGGTTGCCATTCTTTCTAAAAGATATTAGCTAGTTTGATAGTGTGTCTATTTCTTAGTTTATATACTTAAGATTAATTTTCATTATTTTTCACAGTAATTCCAGAGTAATTTCAGGAAGAAATTTAAGTAGAAACAATTTCATCATTTTCTCTTACCGAAACTACCTGATGTACTATCTGAAACTTCAGAGATATGAGTCTAATTTTTATTGTTTTTAGGCATAAAAGATTACTTAGATGAGTGTCTCTTCCTGAATCACAATATTTTTCTTTCGTGCTTTGTTATTGACCCATTTTGGGAATTCCCGAATGATTCTTATTCTTGTCATCTTTCAAAGGAAACTTACTTATTTTGTACTTAAGATGAGAGACTTTCTTTAGGATGACAGAAGGAAATATATCAGCTCCAATTATATTTATGCATAGTTTTGTAAAAGAGAGACATCAACTGGCACCCTTCTGTGGCAGACCATCCCTCCTGAGGGATGAACACCACTGCTGAAGGAAATCTTACTTGTTGCTGTCACCTGAGATATAGCAACTAATTAGCATATTAGTCTCAAATGCTTTTCCTTAGACTGATCTTATAGTTTCTACATGTTGCTGAAATTCTCAAAGTGACTATCTTTAATCATACATGCAAGTTCTCTCTCACTCTATAGTTGAGGGGAGAGACGATGATAAGCCACACCTGTGTCCTCACACTCCCATCTTTTCTCACAGCTCTTAAATTACAAACTGAAAGAAGAAAATAACTAGGTCTCTGGAATTTTAAAAAGAGAAAACTTTAAATTAAAGGGAAAAGACCAATATTTTTTCGACAACAGATACACTCATAAGTTTCTCCTCTGTCTTCAATCTGAAGAAATGATTACAAAGGTATAGGAAACTAAACTTCCTTACCCAATATACAACTGAATCTATGTGTTTTTCTATAATACATAGTCAGTAACTAAATTAATATACATATCAAATCCTTATGAAGGAGGAAAGAAAAGACCATGTATTATTTTATTGTTGGTGAATATTATATTTGTTCTACTCTCTTTTGTAGGAGAAAGGAGGTAAAATTACTCAGTAGGCCTGGAAAATATCTCGACTTTTATAATGACATGTCAAACTTTTATGAGCTTCACTAATTCATGTATTTTCCTTTTGTCAAATTAAATATAAAGTAAATATATTTTATAAACTTTACAGCATCAATTTACTAGTCTGGTGATCTAATTTCACACTGATTCTTCAGACCAGAGATGTCATTTAATTTAAAGATATTGGATACTAATAATCTGGAATCAGTGGTACAAAAAACACTGATAATATCTAAAATAAGATTTTTGATGAATGTATGTGTTAATTGGTCTTGGATACTCTTAAGTACAATGTAAAAAGTACAACAAAAAGGAACAAAAGCTAAACAAATGTCACACACAGACACATGGTTAAGAGCACATGTTCATATTTTCAGATGGAAGTAAATCGGTTATAATAATCTGCTAACTAGACATTATTTGAGTATTGAAAGTGGCAGTACCATCTGGAGTTGCAAAGATATTTAAAGGAATACTGCTAAATCTATTAGAGCAACTCTCAACCCAAAAGCAATTTGTATTTTGTTATTGTACATGTTGACATAAAAGAAAAGAACATAATGAACTGAAGTTTTTTCCCCAAAGGAACTTGACCTCCTTAGTGGAAAAGAAAAAAAAAAAAAAGGAAGAAAAATAAAATAAAAAACAGCTGTTTGGCCTAAAGGAAGAAAAGAATTCCCCAATGACAAATTTACAATCAAGAAGAACTCAGATTCAGAGAAATGAAATGAAGACAACCAATGTGATTGTCTCTGAATTTATATATAATAGTTTGAGTATCAAAGGACAGGAAAAAGAAGTCTCCAAAGAACTATACTTCATGAAAAACTCTCCAAAAGGAACAAGGAGGAAAAAGGAATCAAAATGTAGTGCTTGTGTATGTATTACATATTTGTAGATTCTTTATAACTGCCATAATGACCCAAAATACCGTTAGCATGCACTTAATATAGTTATATCAGAGATGGACCTACGCCGTGTTAATTCCCATCACAAATCAAACTGCATTCTAGGATGCAGAAACATCAGATATGTCTTATAACAGAAAAGAAGCAGCATTTCTGGGACGATAATAAATGAAATAAAAACCAGAGGGAAAATACAGAGATTCTGTGTCTTTCATAATTAAAATGCAACCAAAGCATGGACTTGGAATCAAAAGTGGTAGTGAACTCTGGGTCTGCCTGGATCAATTCAAAACATTGAGAAACTGACTTTATTCACAGGAAAAAAAATCATGATCGTCTACTCATGGTGCAGATGTTCTTAATACTCTTAGCAGTACTCCAAAGTCCTGAACCTGTGCCAGATATCTGTGCTAAGCATGCAATCTATGTTATTAAGCAGATAGAGGTAAATGCCAAAGGCCTCACAAGCTTGTAATATCTAAAATGAACTTTGAATCTGAAGATGACTTAAAAGTCTCAAACTCTAATGCCAAGACTTTTTTATTTGTTTATTTTATTTTAGTCTGCTTTAGTATAAACATCCCAAAATAGAACTGATTTTTAAATCAATTCATTCAGTTCAGTTCTTTGCAGCTGGAGGTTTGGGAAGAATTGCATCTTGACAGTGTTCATTAAGACCTCGTGATATCCTCGGGACTTCTGCAATCATCACCTTGTGTGCTTAGCCTCTTCTCCTGTTGTTAGCTTTACCCTTTACTGTTGACCACGTAAAGTGATTATGAAACTGTGTTTGCTTCTGAATCGAAAGGATATATTGTCCAACTGTGCTGTCAGAGAAGTACTTTAAAGTATATATGTCATAGAAAGAAAACATTTAGATTATTTTCTTTAATAAAGTATTGATTTCTTTATTGAGAAAATAAATCCAACTGAATATAACGTTTCCTTTTGGTCCCTCTTAATGGCTTTAAACATATACCAACGGCTGGTACTTCATAAAAATAGTCACGCATGTACAGTAAAACTAGATATGTAGATATATGACCTTCTGTATTGGCATAATAGAAAGAATGGAGATGTAGGTAATTATTGATAATATAGAAAAATATACTTTCAAATATCCATGTTATTCCCAATGGCAATAAATGATTTCCATATGAATAATAGCATGTATACAAAAAGGGGTAAGAACTGGGTCATTTTTCCAGCATATCCTGCTAATCCCAAAAGGCAAAAAAATGATGCTGACTGATTCTCAACTCAACAGAAAAAAAGAGTTGCAGATGTTGTGACTTCTACCCAGAGAAGCCTGGACACTTGATCCCACCAGGGAGGTGGTCAGAGTGCTGAACATGCTTCTAGAAACAAAGAGACACTAGCAGTTGACAAGGACTCTGGAGTGGAGCAGAGGTACAGCCAGCTTCCAAATGGAAAACTTGCAGAATTTTCTCCATTTGAAAGTTTCCACCTGAAAATTAAGCTATGCCTCTCACATACTTTTATGGTCTTCCTGACTAAATTAGAAGAAAATAGCAAATATTTTTTCAAGACAACTGAAAGCAAATTGTTTTTTCCATTGCATGAATGATAGCATCTGTGCATAAGCACATGAAAAACCAAGGGAGAAGGATTTCTTGGGTTTATCACTGATACGCATCATCTCGATGTCAAACTTGACCCAATTCATCGGGAAGCAGCCACAAAGCAGTGAATTATATATCTGGTTTTCACAGCTATAGCAAAGAAAGAACACCTTCTGAAATTTTAACGAGGGTTGCAAGAGGAGTGGATAAAGAAGTGGTGATCTATATACTCAATGGAATCCTATGCAGCTGCTAAAAAAAGATGGAATTGTGCCTTTTACAGCAACCTGGGTGAAACTGGAAGGGATTATGCTAAGTGAGATAAGCCAGAAATAAAAAGGGAATAGAAAGAAAAAAAAAAAAACAAATGAAGAGACAAAGCTCAGCAAAATTCGCAGGACACACACAGACTGTGCCTAACAACAGAGGTAGAGGGTGGAAGAAGGCGAGGGAACAGGTGACAAAGGTCACCGGACCTCTGGTGTTGCATGTGATATGACAGGCATACAGACTGTGGTATGAATTGAACATCCTAAAAAACATGATAATGTGAAATGATAAAACAATTTTTTATTAAATTAATAAATTAAATACACACACATAACCAGCCTTGGAATCTGCAACCAGGAGTTTTGCCAAATTTTCTTAAATATATTCAGGTTTTCTGACTTTAAATACACCAATTAAAAATGTTTCCATTTTTTGCATCAGATATGTGACATTTATTCAATAACAGTTCATTTATTTTCCCCATATTTATTAAGCAAATATATGTTACAGATACACATGCCTACACGTATATACATGTGACCTCAGGAAAACAGAGTGAGCAGCATTACAGCATTAACTTGAGATGATTCCAGTTCAAAGTGGAAATACTTGATTTGACATTTCAGTTTTTTCCACTCTTGTTATCATTAAATACCAAGAGTTCCTTAGTTAATTTTTAATACTGAAAACTAGTTTGCAAACCTACTCTCTCCCCAGTATGTTTCTGCATAGCACCTCAAATTCTCAGAGTGTACACATTTGAATACAATAATAGCAAATCATTAACAGATTCAAAGGGATTTCATTACATTTTAACTGAACTGATTTTTAAGAGAAATATAATTTGTTTCCAATCCCTGAGGTAATATAAATAGATTTTCTAAAGAGCTGAATGTTTTATTTTAGCCAAGCCAAACAGTTTTTTCTAAAGAAGCTAATATAATCTTTGTCACTCATTATAAGACATCTGAAACGAGGAAGCTGGAAATCTCTCTTCAACCTAATCAGATTACTGTTGAAACATATGTCCATTCTGGGGACTCTG
This sequence comes from Solenodon paradoxus, assembly GCA_004363575.1. Taxonomy (NCBI): domain Eukaryota; kingdom Metazoa; phylum Chordata; class Mammalia; order Eulipotyphla; family Solenodontidae; genus Solenodon; species Solenodon paradoxus. The sequence continues at coordinate 171,750 of RJWH01000389.1, forward strand.
CTTTCCAAGAGACATGAATGAACTTGAGTTTTCAGAAAGGGTGATACTTTCGATAAAGGGATTCAAAATCACCTCAAAGGCAATCACTGAAGGAGCTACCCCAAAGAATCTGGTAGGCCCAACTACTCTACATTCATATGAATAAATTAAGTTAGACTCTGAATAATATCCCTATTTAATGTATACAAAGTACATTGAAATAAGAAGTTCAATGACTTTGTATTGTTTTGTAAGTCAAACTGCATGATTTAATAATTCAAGCTTGAGCACATAATTTAATTACATCACACACAAATAAAATATGCGTTACTTTTACTTCATCTACTTTGGGTAGGAATTATGACTCTCTTCCATCTATAAAAAACAGAACTTTGACATGCATTACAGAAAATTTTATAGCAGCTCATTTTTCTGTGTTCTATGGGTGCCTAGATTTTAGAAAACAAATCTATTTTTAGAATATAATTTATGTAATTTATAAGAAAGAAATGTGAGTGCCTGTTTTTCTTAGTCACAATCTTCCTGTAAGTCAATATTTTTCGTATTGTTTCTCAACACTGAATTTACAAAAGAAGGATTTAAGAGAAGTTTTAGATAGAGAAGGGAAAATGGGAGAGATAGTCCCACACATAATAACATTCGAGGTAGAAAAATGTGCCCAGAGTACTCCATGTGCATGTGCACACATACCGCGAAATGACTAATTAAACAAAATGACTGTATAAATCATGCCCTTTCAATCAATATTTCTTTTTAGTGTGATTTTGCCAAATTTGCCTCTTACCTTTCAGGGTATCAACAGGAAAATGTGAAATGGTTTTTGATGGCATTTTTATAGCCTGCGTTTTGCATTACTTACATTACCAAGGGGAGGAATATAGAGGTACCACTTCTCTTGTACCTGCTCTGGAGCAAGAGTTGTTCCAAGGAAATATGCTTAACTGAAATCTGTAGACTCTTCCATTAAACTTGCAATGTTTGAGTATCCTCTCGATTGCCCAATCATAGGAAATATGCTAACATCATCACCTTGGTTTTCAAAAAGTAAAGCTATCTTAAGTAGCACTATTGATACTCCAAGTATATTTTAAACATTAATTTTTGCGTAAGTGTTGTTGCTATGACCTCATCCATTCTTTATGCAAATTAATATGTCAACCTTTACATGGTAGCTGTAAGAATTTCATACAGAAAGCACATAGACCCTGCTACCAAGATAATGAAATAAAGTAGAGGAGGTAAAATATCAACAGAAAAATAGAATACACTGTGATGAGTCCTATAATGGAAAAATATGAAAAGGACAGCTAACTTCAGATTAAAGGCCAGAAATTGCTTCACAGAAAGCAAAACATAAATGCCAGATATTGGGAAATGTACTCCAAGAAGCAGAGGAGTATTTCCAGTACAAGGAGAATGTGGGGAGGAATGAGAAATAAGAGGTCAAAGATCATGAACTTTATACCACACCATAAGTTCAAATGCTATAATAGAGGCAAAAATATTTAACTATCTCAGGCAAGACTTATGATGGTGGAATTGGAATGATGATAGATTTGAATACTATATTCAGAAAAAAAGAGACAGGATGTAGTATGTATTTATAATGAGGAGAAAAGTCAATAAAGATATTCCTCCTCCATATTTTAAAGCTACAATGAATGCACTGATGTTTTTAAAATGATCGTATTACATTCAGACTATTTAAAATGCACAGTTTTAAAATATCCTCTACATTTTCCAGGGAAGGCTTACCATTCCATAAGACATCTTTTTTTATATATTTTTTTCTTTGACATAACATTTAATGTGGTTTCTTTTTCAGTCAAAATACCTAGCTCCTTTCTTTAAAAATCTGTTCCCTTTCCTTATCAGATTCTACCTTATCCACACTCCAGACAGCTAAGAGAAGATCTTGGTGTAATGCTTTTTCCCCATCTTCAAATTCTTCTGCTGTAGAGCAGCTGATTTGTTCTCATCCCTGCTACCGTTGTCTTTACTTTAGAAGTCTTCTCACTCTGTTCCTTTCTTTATCCCGTAGTTTTGTCATAATCCTCAACTACTTTTTCATTTTTATTAGTTACCTGTTATCAGATACTTTCTTCAGATATGCAGAAAACTAAGTATAAAACCACTTTTGCTACAACATGATGTGATATTTTTTTTCTGTTAACATTTAATTTTTTTATTTTTTCAAAACTTTTTATGACTACAACAAAGGAGTAAATAGAGTAAATATTGCCTAGAAAAATATAATGTGTGCTGAAAAAAATCTATAAGGAAAAATCCTGAATTTTTACCTAAAACATCCACATCTCTGTGCAAATATAAAATCAGTAGTGGGTCATTTTCTGTATTCAAGTAGATCCACACAGTTTGTATTTCATTTTTTCTATAAGGACTAATGTATCCCTTAGAATTTCTAAATAAAAATAAATATTTAAAAGTAAATCCAAAAACACATGGCAGAAAGAAAACAAGACCTTCTTTAAAAGTCAAGAAGAAAAAAAACAAGTAGATATTTTTTTGTAGATATAAATTCATCAGAAAGTTATCTTACTTATCCCTGAATGTTCACTTTGAATAATAGGATTTTTTTTTTTCCTTTTAAAGCAAACTCATTCAAATATCTGAAATGAGAGTCTGGAAGTTCTGTTAGCCCATAGGACAACCTGAGTGAGAGATTAGCATGAGTAGTCCCTTGAGGAGTTACTAGCAAATGTCAAGTGATCTCTTTTGTGTTATAGGCCAGTAATGATCAGATCAAATGACTTGCCCAGACAATTTTGCCCCTAAATACAAATGACACAATATTAATACTCATTCTTTGCTTTACCATTTCCCTGGCAGTTTTATCTTTTCTTGTCCCGTAGCTAAAAGTTTATTTTTTCTTCTAAAAACAAAGTCAGAGAGAGAAAAGGACTGCTTAATTTAGAGATAAGAAAGATTGTGTTACAAAAACAAAAAAGATTATAAAAGAGGATAATAAAAGAGACTTTCAAAAGACTTTCATTTCAAAATAGGATAAGCCCTGTTTGCCGGCCTCATCTGAGCTTGATTGCAAGAATACATCTTCCCTGTTGATAAAACAATCCTTTCTATGCTAATTCTCTAAGGTCAAAATTGTCTAAAATCTTTCTCTCATAACATTTGCTAATGTCTACCTGGAAAGTATCTCTATCATATTTTTTTTTAAGTAAAATATATAAATGCTAACTGCATTCACTGTGAAGGAAGGACTAGTGATCATTTGTATGATGTATGCTCTGTTATCATTGAAAACATTAATTTATGAATGTTTATAGATTTATTTTCTAATAGTGAAAGGCCTGTAAGCTTCTCAAAAGACACGTGGTAGGAGGTTTCCTATAAGCTGGTGACCTAGTCAAAAGGAGAAAAACTATTTTCAATGTAGGTATTTGGAACTCTATATATTAAATCAATAATGAAAGATGCAAAACTATCTTTAAAATGATGGGTAAAAATGAATGAATATGTCAAGAAATGAATCTTTTAAGAGAGTTAACAGATGACTTCTAACATTGCTCTTTTAGATGTTGTAATTTAAATGGTGATAAGCCCTAAAATATTGTCTTTGGTTTATTAGTGATAATAAGACCAATCAGAGATAGTTACCAGTTCTATTACTTTTCTAGTTTGTCTTTAGCAGAGACATAGAAATCAAGTTCTTGATTCTTGTACTACTATTTTGAAGGATGAGGATTCTCCATTTGACCTAGGACTTTATTAGAAACATTTTCTCAGTGGATTCCCTTGCTATGTGCACAGTCAGGTCTTTCTCTATCATATTCTAAACTGATTTTTTATAAATAACTTAAATCATTGCATGGCCATTACCTTTTGTGATTCTTCTCATCATCCACCTGGGAGAAGAATATGGTAAAAGTGGAGGAGTCAAAGAGAGGTAATCAATGTCACTTCATATACTCTGCCTTCCAGACCTTTCCAACCACTCTGATGACTTTGACAGCCATCTATATGCCACTAACTCATAAATCTACATCTACAGCACCAAACTTTTTCTGAACCTTTTAATTACACACAACCCATCTATTCTACAGGCACCTCAGAATGGACTTACTCACGTGTGTGCCTATTTTCGTATCTGTTATCTTCTCCAATTAGTTTACTATGCAACTGGAACCCCTAAGTCAAGGAAGAGCCACAATTTCTTCCCTGTTTCCCTGCCTAGTGAACTGCATACATTTTTAACCACTACATCACCTTTTCCTCCATGAACAAACATCCTCTAATTGCAGTCTCTATCATCAATTCCTCGATCCAGACGACTGCCATCATCTGCCTAAGCTCTCACTTTCACTCTATTCCATAAGTAAGCTGTTTCTTTCCTATCATCTGCACTGTAATCTTTCTATTGTTATTTTCTCCAAGTTTGCAGTGTTCAAAGCATCATATTGCCATTTGACCAGGCTTAACCATAGGCTCATTATCAGAGTCCTGCTTTCCCCTGCCACCTAATTGTTCGAACTTTCTCCCTGCTAAATTCTGCTTAAATAGCACAGATCTTCTTCAGTTCCCTGAAATTACTTCACACTTTTCACATCTGTTTCTTCATGTCTCCTGCATCCTCCATTGTTTCCGTGACTACTTCCAACTCATCCTTCAGGTTTCAACTTGACATTTTCCTGCTGCAAATCTTGCCTGATCCTCAAAATTGGGCTTTCGTATCACCGTACAAACAATAATTTATTAAAATTGGTATTATTTACCTGCATGTGCCCTATAACCTCAGAAAGAATAGGGAATGTGTCTGCTTTAGCTATCACGGCAGCCCCAGGACCTAGCAGCTAGAATTAATGGCATTCTGTAGTTAGTTTATATATTTGAGTCAAAAATGTAATTTTTTTAGGGAAGGCAAGAATCCAGCATATGAGTTTTAGTCCTGAGGAACTTATTACTGGATTTGTTAATTAGGTCAAGAATAAATAAATAAGATAGGTAACAAAATCCACTGCTATTTTTACAGACAGAGAATAGATGATCAAAATAGGCTTTCTATGGTCTATAATTACCCTCTCTTGACAACTTAGAAATCCAGATACCATTTGGTAGAAGTCTTTTCCAGGTCAAAATTTTGCAAAAGCTAAACTATCTACTAAAGATGTCTTTTATCTACTATTTGTCATCATTCCCAATTTTAATAGGTACATTAAATTAAATTTCTGTTTCTTTCTGTTAATTAGCAGGTTGATCTGCTCTTGCTATTCCTGCTCAGACTCCATCCAGTAGTGATTAATTCAGCCTTCCACCTTTGGAGAACTGGAGTCAGTTTACTGGCAATTTACTGTAAGAAAATCAGAGTTATCCATTTGACATGAATAGCAGTAGCTGTGTGACTTACAATTACACTAGTGCTAATTTACTAATGGAATCGGATGGGTTGATTTAATTTTCCCAAGAAAATATTGAATCCAATCTAAGAGTCAAGAACAGTCTAGTCTTTTTGCAAGCCATACATTAAGTCCTCATTTTTACCAACATTAAATGTGGATGAATACTAATTTACACCAACACATTAAGGTGAATGATGATGAATATTTGATGATAAAGGGATTTTAATTTGCTTTTTGTATCTGGCTATTTCCTACTCATTTACTGGATTTCATCATTGACATTAAGCCGATTTTCATTGCTGCTATTGATGTGTATATATTTATTATTATCAGTGTAGATATAGATGAAGATACAGATATAATATATAGAAGTTATTCTTTTAACCAATATCCCTAAACTGTCAGAAGGTTTAATGTTATAATTTACTTATATTTGCTGATATGCTTAAAGTGTTTCTTTTTAAAGATATTAGTAATTAACATTTGTAAACATTTCTTTGAAAATTCATGTTATGAGTCATCACATTGATAAAAGTAAGGAAAGAGTTTAAAATTTTGATGCAAATATTCCTTACGTGAAATTTTTGAGGTCACGATTTCTAAAAATAACACCTCTAATTTTCAATATATTATGACTTAGGCCTTACAGTTCTCGCAGTAAGCTTGCTGGGAGTTTTGTTGTTGTTGTTCAGAAATAGTAGGAAAACCTGCAGTTCCTTTGCGTGATGTTCATTATCACTGAAACAGTTGCAAATATATATTTCAGTGACCTGCACTTTCAGAGCAGCTCATTAGCACCATTTAGCATGTAATAGATATTTTGGCTAAAGACGTTTATGGGTTTTACAAATAATGTCTTCCTCCCACACACCAAATTTAACAGTTTTATAGTCCTTTACAACTTCCACCCCCATTCTTGTACCTCTTCATTACACCAGGAGCCAATTTTAATGATTTCTGTTGCCTCTAGCACCATGTACATGTTCAGAAATGATGCACCCCAAACTCTGATGAAACGCCAACTTTACTGATGAAAAACAGGCCCATTGAGTAAGTAATAATGATGAGTGGGGCTTCATGCTGTTTTACTGCTAACAGACCATCAGAAACACAGTTCAGTTCATATAAAAACAGTACTCCACCAAACAAGCCAGGATGGCTGGCGGCCTCGGTAAACATGTAAATGAACTTGATAACCCTCTCTGTTTGGAGAATTCATGTAAAATACTCTCCTGCTTGCTTTATTTGGCTTGGTTTAAAATGTCAAGGGATTTGCAATGGGACCATTGGGTTCTAAACCTCTAAATTAACTAAATGTGCATTATGGTGGCTGACTAGGACCTGAAGTCTAATATGCAATGACTCTTGACAAAACCTGAGAAACATATAAGAGGATATAGTGTTTTGCTAAGAACAGTGTGTAAGGTAACTGAAAGGAAATACTAATAGATTTCTGCAACTACCAGTCACAACCATTCTAAAAACAGTGAATTGAAAAATTGGCAACATGAAGAATTGTTGTATCTTATAATTAGCAAGCTATAATGATGTGCTATTAATAACAATAATATTTATTGGTCACCTCATATTTGCTATATCCAGGACAATGTTTTTATGTATATGAATTTAGATAACACACTATTTAGAGGTAAAGATTATTCATAGTTTGCAGATATAAGCACTGAAGATCAGGGAAATTAATTACCTAACTTAATGTCACATAAAAACTTTGGAAATAGAGTCAGAGTTCCAATTCCTGGTACAGTGGATTCAAACTTTTCTCACTACACACTGCATAACATACATGCACAGACATATGCACACACATACACACAATTTATATTTGATTGATTGATTTTTTAAAAGAGAACCATTACTTCTGTCAATCATCTGAGTGTTATTTGAACTGAAGTCTTGCACTGTATTGTAAATAAAATAATAAAGGGAAAAACTGATTGATTTTTAAGTCAGTACATGAAAGATGACCATATTATACACACATAGTTGTTCTCTCAAGGGTGAATTCATGACAAACAAAATGGGACAATAAAATTTTTAATTTGAGCTCCTCCAAAGTATATTTTGGATATATTTAGATCAGCACTATTATCTTCCACAGGGTCTTTATCCTTCCTCTTTTCTGATGTCAAGATGTCCTTCACAGAAACCTAACTCCACTGGATTGGACAATGGTCCAAATGTGCTGACATCTTTATGGAGCTTTCCAATAGTACCTTTTCAAAGTGTCATTCTCTGTCTTTTACTCTCTCATATCTTCATTGAAAATGTTTCTTTATTAAAGCTCAGTAAATTTCTATTTTCTCCAGTGAGAAGAAGGTCTGTTGCCTTAATGAGACTTTTTCTGAGTGCTCTGCTGTGGTAATAATGACTGACAACCATTTAAGTCAGTGTCTTCCCTTTCCTAAATATCTGCTCTTTTCCCTGTTAGATAATATATCCTCTAATTTCCAAATTTGGTCTCTCTCTTTTTTCTCTAGCTATCTCTTTTAGTCAATACCTACTGACTAATTTATCTTTATATTCTCCTCTCAGAATTTTTGACTTATCAAACATGCATACACAAAACACACACACGCACGCACATGCACACACACATGCACACACACAAGCACACACACACACACACCCCCTTCTGGATGCCTTCTTGTATGAACAACCTCTGCCCATTTGTGAGGTTCCCTCTTGGATATTAGATTTAATCTGATAGACATTCTCACACTACCAGTGACTATTCAGTCATTCTAAAATACATTTCTGCTACATGTCATTGCATCGTGACAGTGGTGAATATTGAATTAATATTATTGTAAAATAAGTACTGTGAAATACTATAATTTTCTTGAAATAGCCATTCTGGCATTTTTACCATTTTGCAAAAATAAATAAAAAACACATTAAATATTGAGTCCCAGAACACTCTCTTAGTAATGCCATTGGTCTTTGGTTCCAGGATAAAGGACATCTTTGACTCACTCAATTGCTTTATTCTATTCTTTATATATATATACTTAAAGAAGTTACTTAAACTTAATCTACTTCTAAAGTGCACATGTTATGAGCAGAAAAGGTAATGATGCTACATAGAGGCAGCTATTGAATCAGAATTTCTAGTGGAAGAAATGTATATATTAAGGGAATATCTGAAAAACAATTCTTAGGTGAACATGTTCAAGACTGGAATTGCTGACTATATAAATTTTAAATTTTAGGAGAAATCAGAATGTAAAAGAAATAAAAATATGAGTATAATTGCAATAAATATTTTAAAGTGTCAAAATGTCATTTTGTGGCTAAAAAAAATAGGATGAGAGAGATGTAAAGAAATCACCTGTGCTGGAATGAATTTGGGTGAAAACATTAACAAATCTCTCAAGAAAAATCTTTGACAAGGTATTAAACTTTCCATTTTCATAGAATGTGGAAAATGCAAACATGAGAAAGATGTCATTCATTTTATTAATTTTGGTAAGAAAAAATACTGCAAATGTAAGAATGAAAGCATTATGAGTGTAAAATCTTGAGTTACTCTGAATGAACACAGCTTAATAAAGTAAATGTTTATTGTCCATCCCACTGAGTATTGATTTCCAATGTGATACATTTTTATGAATTAAAACCCTGTACCAAAATAACATTGCACTGTTATTTCTTCATAACTAACTTGTCTCTGAATGGAGTAAACAATGATTTCAAAAGAAACCTAAGTAGAGAAATATTAGAAGTTCTGGAATCTAGGAAACCAAGTTCATTAGGAAGAAGTATTGCTGTCATTAATTCTTGAAGCTTTGCACCTTAATGTTTTAAAATTTTTTGGAACATGAACAGATGACCCCAAGAGTCCACGATCTTATTCCCCTTTGAAAAGTCAACATTTTAGAAATAAATCCCTAACGTGCTCCAAAAGTTTTTCATTATCTATTCAGTCTTCTTTTATTTCCTTTAATCCATGTTCCAGTTTCTTTTGCTCAGAATTCCCTAAACAGGCAGAGGTGTGAAAATAGGCACTTCCTGACATCAAACAGGCCTGAGTTTGAATCACAGGTCCATAATTTATCAGCTAAGTGCTTTTTCACAGTGATTTAATGTCTTTGGGGCCCAGTTTCTGCAACTGTAAAATTTTAAAAATAATAGAAGTCTGTAATTTAAAAGTTGTGTGACATAAATTGGATAACACATGTAAAGCACTAAAAACATGGCTTGGGCTCATGTAGTAAAGGCTTAACTCATGTTTACTACAATTATTTGTATTTTGGTATGTGTGAAGAAGTCTCTAAATGTTCTATAACTAAAAATATTAGGATATTTAAAAATTATTGTGCTGAAAACAGTGTAGTCATTAAGAGCAAATCTTTAAAGTGAGCCAGTCTAGGGTTTGGGATTGAATCCTACTTTCACCATGTACTGGGCATGTAAGCTTGGCAGTGTGACTTAGAGGTCTCACTCAGCCTTCTAATCCTTATTTTTCTCATATACATAAAAGATTAGTAATGACATTACCTCATGGTATTATTCAAGAATTAAATAAGATAGTATGCAATCAGTCATGAAATCTGGTAGGCTCCCATGATTTTGTTTAGGTGTCATTGCTATTATTGTGTTAATACTGTGAATGTGGGTTTAGATATAAACTTTTTTCAAGAAGATAATCACTGGATTCTGGGGGTAGTGCAGGGGTGAAAGCTTGAACTTTCATGAAAACATAGATCACTAAATCTATCAAGAATTGTGCAGGAGCATTCTCTCTGTTTCTACCCACATCTACTTCAGGAAAGACTCTCTATAAAGAGTATGCCCATTTGTGTTTTCCCAAATGCAAGTGGTTTATAATGTATCCTCTCTTCAGATTCTATTTCTAAGATCATGGAAGAGATGACAAAGATGAGAGTATCGTATACTTTCAGTACAACAAAGCAAGCAGATGAAGAGTTGGAGAGAAAACATTTTGTCCAATTCTGTGAAGTGATCATAAATTGCACTATTTTCTGCACACCAAAATAGTGAAGCAAGCATGCTGAGTATTGACAAAATATAAATGACCTAAAAGAATTGACCACTGCATAACAATGTAGAAAATAAAACCAAAGGACACACAAAATGTTTTTAAATGCACAATAGATGTCATAAGTTCAGATGCTTAGTTATGAATATGAATATCTGAAAGTCCATATAAGTGAAGGAATTATATTTAAAGGTAATAAAGGTGATAAGATCAGAAAATCTTATCAAAGCTGGGGAAGGGAGGCAAGAGAGAACTTGAAAGTAGCAATAGAAAGGAAGGTAGTATGGCTTTAATAATTACTTCTATTTATTACCAAAGACATTTTAAGCCATTATTCTCAGTACAGAATATATTTATATCTGGGTTAAGTTCCAGTTTTGGCAAACACAGGAACACTCAAATGGATGATTTTAAATTGTACTTTCCCACAAGTCTCCTAGAGAATTATTTTCTAACATGTCCTAGAATGTTTCATTTGTCTTAGAATCTGTTATTTTAAATTAAATTGAGAACAAATTGAACATTACCTCTTCATGGTATTACTGCAGTTAAGGCAGCAGGAAATTCTATGATTCCTTTTCAAGAAAGTTAAACAGAATCCTTATTTCAACAACTGTATTTATTTTTATAAAACTGATTCTGACCTTATCTGCCTCATTCATCTTTAGGTTTGGGTTAGTAAAATCAACTCTTAATCTAAGGCTGTTGATAGGTTTAAACTGAACTTTTATTAGTCCAGTAATGATTCATTTATCTTTACTTTTATAATGGGGGTGAGGGGGCACACACACACACACACACACACACACATTCTACAAATAAATATTATAGTATGAACTTAGTATATATGATTTCTATAAACTAATACTCTGGTTTCATTTTATTGTTCTACTCTTATTTTTCTTTCACTAGTTTTTTATGTTATTGATTTATATGTGTTTTTGGAAGATACTTCATTTTTATGTTATTGATTTATATGTGTTTTTGGAAGATACTTCGTTTTGGACCAAGGTAGACTTTAAACAAATAAGTAACAAGGACTTACTGTCATAAAAAAATAAAAATAATTACCCTGTTCCTCAAATACACATGGAGGCACATATACATCTCTTTGCTTTGTGAAATCAACAGTTGTTTTTGAGATCTGAAACATTTACCTTTATAGTGATATAGATAATCATAAGGTTCAAAAGAACTCACAGGTGAAGATATTACCCTGTACATGTTATGTTCATGGTATGTTTTTCATTTTTATTTAAATCACACCTGATGTATGATTAAATGAGACACTAACCCACAACCATTATTAAAATATGTCCATTTACATTTAAGTAAATCACTCTAGAGATTCTGTTTTGTATATATTTCATGTTTTTAAAAATATAAATATTTTAATTTAAAGTCTTAAATAATTTAAAGTCTTAAAACCAGTTTCTACTCATTTAACATACTAATTTTTAATGAATAATTGTTCTCTAAATGTTAACAGGGTTCACTTATCAGTATGTAGTCAACTACAACTATCTGAAAACTGGGACATTTTTATACAGATAAAGCATGTTTACTCTCCTGTGATAGACAAAATAATGACATCTTACTTCTGTCCACATCCTAATCTCCATTGCTTCTGAATAACTTGTTTTACAAGGCAAAATAAATTTTCAGGTGTGATTGAATCGTGTATTCCAAAATTCCACAATGGAAAAAGTGGGTCATATTATCCAGGTGGGGCCAATGTAATCACAAAAGTGATGATTATAATTAGAAACAGAGATGTAATATTGAATGAAGAGTTCAGAGTAAGGCCTTTTCTGACTTTGATCATAGAAGAGAACCATGAGTCCAGGAATGAAGCCAGAATTCAGAATCTGGAAAAGACTAGGAACCCCAGAACCTCCTGAAAGAATACAGCCCTGTTGACATGCTGATTTTAAACTAATGAGACTTCTGAGTTCCAGAAGAAGACAATACATTTGTATTCTTTAAACCACTAAGTTTGTGATAATTTGTTAGATCAGCAATAAATAACTAGTAAACTCTCTAAATGAATTGATCTATACTTGACATTCCCACTGCTTTTCCTTCTGTTCTCTTAACCTCTACTCCAACTCATCATTTATCCTCAGTGCTTCCCTGAAAATGTTCTTCTAAGGTCAACAATGACTTCTACACCGCCAAACCCATGAGTCAATGTTCCTACCCATCTTCTCGCCTCCTCAGCAGCATCTTACACATTTGTTCGCACTTTCATTCTGAGACTTTTTTTGTTTTTTTCTGTGACATTCAGGTCAAAACTATCTTCTCGATTCCCTCCTTTTGCTTCTCAAATTCCCATGTAAATCCCTCCTCCTTTCCCAATTTTGAAAAACATCAGTGAAGCTCAGGGATCAATCTTCAAACTTCTCTATAAATACACCCTTTCTAAGCATTCACAAAAACCGATGCAGTTTAATATTATACATGACCTGATAACTCCTAAACTGTGAACTTCAGAAAATAACTGTTGTCTTGACACCTCTTAAATGTCTTTTAAACATCTCAAACCTAGCATGTTAACATACCATCTCTTCTGTCACTTATTTCTGCGTATTGCCCTCAATCTTTGACATGTTTCTCCCCTGTCTTCCTCAACTCAATAAAGAGTCCACCATTCATTAAGTTGTTCGAGCAAACACTTTGGGAAAAATCTTTGCTCCTTTCTTTCCTTCATGCCCTATATTAGATCTTCTTAGCTCTTTTTTGAAGGGATGGTTAAATGTACATATAGGTTTATGTTTTAGACTTCTGCTCTTTTGTTAAACTGGATAAACTAGAACAGAGAATCTAACAACTTGGAACACTTTCAAATGGTAATAGACACATAATTACAAACCCAGAAAGAGAGGAGGGAAAATAATAGGACAGAAATATTTGAAGAGATGGTATGTTAAAACTTTCAGAAGTGATGTAAAGACATAAAGATATCAACTCACAAATCCAAGAATCTCAGTGAAACTAATGCAGGATAAATAAAATAAAACCACACTTAATCAAACTGATGAAAATCAAAGGGAAAAAGATGTTCTTTATCACCTCTTGTAATAAATACTTTTATCTTTAGTTACCTCCTTTTGATATTATAGTCATATTAGCTATATTCCTGAGCAATTCTGTACTACTTATTTTTCAGCCTTTTGCTTTCAGTCTGCCTGAGACTTTGTACTTAGTATGTGTTTTTTTAAAACAGCATTCAGTTAGATCTTTTTTAATCCATTTTAATGATGTCTGCTTTCATTTTGAATTTACTCTTTTTCTATTTAATATAATCCTTGTTCCCTGTTGTTTTAATTCTACTTTTATGTTTCTTTTTAATTTATTATTTTTCCTGTTTTTACTTCTGTTGCTAGTTTTCTGTGAATGAAATATTCTCTCTTCATTAGTATTTTCTTTTATCTTTGATATATTATCAAATATCTTGTGACATGTCACTCTAGAAATTACAATTTTATAGCTCAGTTATCATTCTACCTAAAAATAATCTGAGCACTTCACAATTTAAAAACCTTACAGTCACACCATAATTTCAATATACCACTCTTGTTCTTTTTGTTCTTGTCAATTTATACATTTTTATATCCCCTAAACCATTCTATGAGTCAGAAATAGCTTTTCATTTTGAGGGAGTTATACATTTGGAATTCAATTTGTTGTCACAGCCCAATCTAGAATACCTATCAAACAGAATCATCAGAATGTATCCAGATTTGAATCGATTCACTTCCTTAATCTCCTCCCCTGTGGTCTAATACATTATTATCTTTTCTTGCCTGGACTACTATCATAGCTTTCCAGATAATGTCCTGCTTCTATTCCTTTTAATCCTTTACTCTGTTCTTCAGATATTTTAAATAACTACATCAAATGGTCACCTATATTCTCTGCCCATTACTTAAAATCCTTCAGTAACCTCACATCATACTAAAATTCTCACTGTCAAGAGATTAAAAACATTACAATTTAAAAGTTAAAAACATTTAACAAGTTATGTAACAGCACCAACCACTCCATCCCCTCTGATGACTCCCTCCTCAGGGAAGGATCAAGGCATCTGCCAAGACAAGGAGATAATAAGGGGCTCTGAGCAGCAGCTATTTACTTAATAGCATGGAAGTATTTTACTATTGGAATAATGAGTTTGGTTGTACCAGTGTAAACTGGCTGAACTTACCATGACTTGCTAGCACTTGCATGTTCTGGCCCCAGATTTCCTCTTTGACATATTTTACCCCTTCTCTTTCGCTAACCATGCTTCTAACCACTGGTCTTCTCAGTAAACATATGCAGCCCACAGAAATGTAGGCCCTTGGCCCTGGTTGTTTCTTCTACTGGGAAGCTTACATTGAACTGTCTTTTTTACAGTTCCATGGTCCAAAGCCATCTCCTCAAAAAAGAAATCCTTTTTGCAGCTCATGGATAGGTGCATCTCTCCACTTTCTGTCTCCTACCTACTTTATTTTTCTTCATAGCTTTTACCGCTTCCCGATACGGCTTCACATATTTGTTTATTTGGGCTGTGAACACACGAAGATCAAGACCTTGCTGTGTCTTGCTCACCAACTTGTCTTTAGCACCTAGAACTGCGTCAGCCCGAGAAAGTCACTTGACAGGTGATCAGATGTGCTTGTGACTAATGGATACAAACACCACAAACACTTCAGAAATGATCTGCTGATTAGTGTGCTATGTTAAAAATAGACACCATGATTTTTTCAGTGCAAAAATCATTGATTCTTTGAAAACAAATTCTTGTGTGAATCATACTGGAAAAGTTCAAAACCACAAGTTGGTTGTAAAATCAAAAAACAAGAGGCAAAACCAAGGCAGTTATGAAGAACCTGACTCCACACACATACTAAATTTTCAAAATATCAATTAGAAACGCCTAGGCATTCTTCTGAAATAACCTTTGAGAAAAAATGTATTGAGGATGAAGGCATAAAAAGCTGTTTATCATGAATGGAGAACATTAGTGCATAAGTTTACAAAACAATAAATGTAGGACAAAACTTTGTAATGTGTGTCTAACACAGATATTTTTCCATGGGCCTTTAATTTTTTTTACTCTGGTATTAATTTTAGAAAAGAGTAAAACTGGAATTCAATATATAAAGTAGGAGGCAATTAAACATAAGATGGTATAGTCATAAATTTGTTAAACAATTTCCCTAGCCTGCTATATATACTCAACTTCCCCAGGAAAGTATGATGCAATTTGAAAAAAAGATGACCTCTTCGTAGCTCACTGATCCTGAACTAGTACTGAAAATTAATAAATGTATTCTTAGTTTTGGTAAATCTTCAAGAAAACCATTAGTAAAATCATGTAAAATGTTAAGTTCATAAGAGTATCAATTATCATATTAAATACTCCAATGTGTTCAAGGTCTTGCCTGTTGAATAAGTGCATGCTTAACTCAAATAATTTTAAGAAGAGTAACCATTAAAATTGCTTGTAAATTTGATTCACCAAAAAGAGTTGGTTTTCTAATATCACTACTAAATTTGAGATCAACTATCTAAAACTGCAAGAAAAATGTTTAAATAATCAAGTTACTTTGATACTAAGCAGTATGACTTTCTTATTTCAGTTTGAAAAATGTCAAATATTATGCGCTGAGATGCTCTCTGGTGGCTTAGCTTTTATGTCTGGTGCTCTGACCCGCGTAGTCCATGTCCACTACCCAGGTTGAGAGGGAACAACCATGATAACCAATGAAATAAATGTTTCTTCGTCCTCTCTCTTTCTACCTGCCTGTTTCCTTACTTGCCTTCATTCCTGTCTGCTTCCTTCCTCTTAAAAGAAAATACTGTGTTTTTAGTGTCATGCTTATTTGAGGAGCTACGACGAGCAAAGGAGGTAATAAAACTAAAGGAACTTGCTAAAATCTGTGAGAAAGTAGGCATTTTCCTCATTTCAGAATCCTAACATTCAAAATTGGAGCAGAAAACAAGAACAAAGAGTGTCTGCAGCTTAGAGCAGGCTATGGAGCAGGATGGGGTAAGTGTTGGGCTGGAGACACAGTGGTAAAGGAAAATAAGTTATCCCTGGAGTTCTCATGTCATGCAAAAGAGGGAGAGGAGGGACTGTCAAAGGACTAGATCCCAGACCTAAAAAATGGCAGTAGATTTCCCATATCAGGTAAGAGACATCATCTCAAGCTATTTCTCAGAGAAAAATGGAGGACCTCATCTCCAAAATCACTTTAAATGCATATAAATGTATGAAAAGGAAAAGGGAAGTGACGAGAAAGACATGCGCCAATACCACCAAATGGTTTCCTTCTGACTTATATATCTGCGTATACTTCATTGTACTTTCTAATATTTTCTAATTACATTCTATTAGAATACATCTATTACAAATGAGTGTGTAGCTCAAGATCCATAAACTAAAGCAATCTAATGCTTTTGAAAAAAAAAATAGGCCACTCATTTAAATACATTATTTTTAAGAGACTTTCATTCTCCTCTGACTTGTAATTTTGGGAAAGAAAATTGAAAATTGGGAAAAAAAATTTCTATTAATTGTAGTGTTTTTTTTTTCCCAATATGAATGTCTCTTCTCACTAAAACTTCCTTTGCTTTTACCCTTAAGGCCCTCTGGTTTGATTTTTTGAAATCTTTTTAATCATAGTGTTTCACTTAATGGAGCACATTGTGCACATTCCTGGAAATAACTGATCATTTGTCTCATAAAACACTGTTTCCCTTCATGCAGGTGGCATTGTGCTTATGCCAGGTGTCCCTGGGTGGCCACCATGCCTATTTAAATGTAAATTATGTATGTATAAGAATAGAATTGCAGGCACTACTATAACACTGAACATTAATGAATGCAGCAATGCTTAGAAATGGAGAGCAGGAATTTTTCATTGGTTGGAGATTAAAGTAAGCATTGTATGAGCAGAATGTCATTAGTAGGGGTGATGTACTGGTCATGACAACCAGGCAAAGCGTATCAACAGGTTGAGAATAAATGCAGAAAGCAGGCAGGTTTGCAGCGGATTGCCAAAGCACAGTTGAAAAGTGAGCAGGTCTACTGTGGATCTGAGCTTTTTAATCTTTCCTTAGATTCCATCCTATAAAGTATATGAAATAAGCTCCCATGTGCTTCAGCCGAGCCAAACTTCTACAGTGTTTGAGTTTTTTAAAGTTCACTAAACCACTATCGTCACTCAACTCTTCAGTTTTATTGACTTTCTTATGCTTATCCTTATAATATCCTGGAAGAGTCTGGTGTCATTTCAGCTGTGTATGAAATGTCTTGAATGAATACCCCAGAGGAAGAACTTGAAGTATATGATTTCCTCCGATTTCTTTTTTTATTTAACTGAAGTAACATTGGTTTATAACATTTTATAAGTTTCAGGTGCGCAGAATTATATGTCAGCATTTGTATATACTACATCATGCCCATTGCCAAGTCTGGTTTCTGTCCATCACCATATAATTGACCTCTTTCACCAATTTACCCACCTTCATGCCCCTTTCCCCTTCCCTTTTGATAACCACTATTTTGTTCTTGTATTCCTAGAGTTTGCTCTTGTTTTGTTTTGCTCATTCATTTTGTTTTGTTCATTTATTTTGTTTATCTACCATATGAGTAAAAAATATTTTAGAGAAATATTTTTATTCTTCTGAGTTCTCACTTAACACATACCCTCTGGATCCATCCATGTTGTTGCAAATGGCAGAATTCCATTGCTTTTTATTGCCAGGTAGTATTCCATTGCGTATGTATCTCAAATCCTCTTTAGTCAGTCGTCCATGAATGGGCACTTAGGATCACTACTGTGAATAATGCTGCTATGAACATGGCAGTGGGGGGGTGCATGTATCTCTTTGGATAACCTTTTTTGTATTATTCAGATAAATACCCAGCAGTGGGATAGGTTAATCACATGGTAGTTCTATTCTTAATTTTTTGAGGAATCTCCATATTATTTCACAAAATGACTATAGCATTTATACTCTCGCCAACCATATACACATGTACACTCTCTCATTATCCTCTCCAACACTTGTTGTTTCTTGTCTTTTGGATAATAGCCATGCTCACTTTTCTGAGGTGATATCTCATTGCCATTTTGGTAAAATATTTAGCATCTATTATCATTAAGGAGTCATAATTCAGTACCTAGTTTTGGTTGTTTTCATTAGCATCATCAGCAAAATCCTTATTGCTCATTTTGTTTGATTGTGAGTTTAAATTTGGGGGCTTTATACAAGTGTCCCTAATCAAAGAAGGTTAAACTTCACTTTTTCTAAGCCTACTTCTTCCATTCTGTAACCTAAAGGGAAATGTGTAAGTGCTAATAATAGAATGTCTGATTTAAACATGCATAGTATATAGTGAGACAGTTTTTAATTTGACATATCAGTTGTCTAAATGACCAGTCACGCCATTCAGGAGTTGCATTAAACCAGTTTTGTATGTGGACTTAGGCAATCAAGGTAGCTATCTGCAATTAAATAGAACCCTCTGGATTCAAGTAAATGAAATATAATGAACATCTGCATTGGGTGTTGGTGGTACGGTCTCTGTAAATGTACCCTCATGCCCAGATGCTTGGCATCATTACCCATGTTACTTCTAAGCAGCTCTTGGTGATTTGACCTGTTATGTACCAACACGATGATTTATATGCCTCTTGAGACTTGATCTCCAAAATGTGCCCACTGCACACCACATACCTCCTTTACCTATTTCCATTTCAACATCTAGCATATTTTCCTGAAGGCAGTATGAAACTTAGCCATGACTAGTTGCTAAAACTAATATGTAGTGACATAAAAAAGTCATTAGTTAGTCAAATTTGGCTGGGGACCAGCAGTGTTGGTTATAATCCACATCCTGGCCTTGAATTCTGTTAAGAATAAGAGAAGCCAAGAGTCATCAAGTGGAGTGGCTAGTCCCCAAAGCAAAAGGCAGGTAGATGTGATTGATACACAGCACTGTTCCCACTCTAACCCTGCACCTATTTAGAAAATCCATTGTTCAACCTTGAATTACCTAAGGCTACAGGCAGCAGGTCAAGTTTAATAAGGAACCCACTTCCAATTTGTACTGCCCTCTTTATAAAGCAAAATAGTACTATGGAAAGACCTCTAGGCAATGACTCAGGAGGCCTAGGACCTGTCTGGCATTTCAAACCCACAAACATTTACTGAGCATTGACTACATAAAGATATATACGTTCAGGAAAACGGGTTTTAAGAAAACATTACCTTTGACCTGAAGGAGCTTACAGCCTGTCACTGGGAACTGAGATAGCTTTCTTTAACCTCCAGGGCCCATTTTTCAACTTGTAATTGGAAATAATTATATTGACCATCAACATACTTCACATACATATGGTAATGCTCATTAGGTTTACAAATAAAATAAAAAGATCAGATCTAGAGAGCTCACTTTCCACCACAATAAAACCTAAGTGATGTCAATATATATTTCAATCCTCATGTTTTTGGCCTCAAATTTTGTTAGAGTGATGACAAGTAAAATAAATGAACTGTTGACAGATGCCTACTCTATTTCATTTTTATAAAAATGAGCTCTAGGCCACTTTTAGTTGTTTACAATAATTTTTGTTTTCATGAAAACTTATCACACACCTATTAGGGGTAAGAATGTTGGAAGCAGAAGGATTATATGAAAGCCATAGTGTAGAATGCTTTACCAAGAAGCCAAGCTCACTTAAGAATACATGTAGGTAGTAATCAAGGTAGATTATTTAGAAAATAAATGTTATCAAATAAACATAAAATTGTGGAAAGTTAGAGGAAGTGAGGGGGAAATGAGACAAGGTGAAAAAGAAAAAAAGATTAAGACAACAATTTTTCTGCTACTGCTCCTCTTCAATCCTTTCCCCAAAACTTCTCAGGAAAAAATTAAACTATAAAAGAGAAAAAAACAAGGTTACCTCCATGGTGTGATTTGAAAAGACTTTAGAAAACTTTAGAAAAGCAAACTTACAAACCGAAAATCTGTCTCTGCCACTGGTCTAACACAATATCTTTGCTAATGCTATCAGTAACTCTTTGGAATTAGGGCACTTTAGGGACTTGATTAAAATATTTATTCTTCTCTGTACTGCCTAATACATTAGGCTATTACCAAACACTGATATAAACTTGTATAAGATTAACCAAGTAGCTTCAAAAGAAAACAATGTGACAGTGGACAGGAATTTGGGGACGTGGCTCTGTGAAAATCTGGAAGGAACTACTCTATAAGGGAACAAACCATTAAGGAGAATTCTTCCCGAAGGACCTGAGAGTCTGGGCTGTAAAGTACCAGAATTGAAGAGCAATTATGAGCAAATGAATGAGGAAATGCAACAATATATACAACTTCTCAAAATTCTTTAAAGCTAACCCTTCCATAAATGTCTACTTTGTGGAAAATGGTTCTGCTGTTTAAAGTCTTTCACGTATGATGGTGAAACTCCATAGGATTCCCTGAGAAAGTGATCGTCTTCTTTAGCAGTTTAATTTGCACAAGGACTGATCCATTCATTGATTCAGCATATTTTTATGGAGATCCTAAGAGTAAAAGCTTCTGTCATACTCTAAAGATAAAACAGTAAAGATTTAAAAAAAAAAAAAAAAAAAAAAAAAGTTGTTTTCCACTTGGAGTTTCTGGCCTAGTGGAGAGATAGGAGAGACAGGGAAATAAAAGAGTAAATGATAAGACATTAGAGATGAAGTCCCATGTGCTGAGAGACTGTACAGATGGAGCATCAGATCAACTAGAGAAGGGGTGGAAAGTCTTCTCCATTGCAGCTACATTTCAATTGCGATCTCAAAATGTGTAACAGGTAAGAGAGGAATGAGAAAGAAATTACAGTCTTGCCAGAAAATAGTATGTGCAGAAACCAGTAATAAGAGAAAGCACAGCAGAGTTAGTCAGTGTAGTTTATTTCAGCTGGAAAGCAGGATGAGAGGTAAGGAGTGTTCAGAGATGAAACAAGACTGGAGGATGAGCTCCACAGCATGAGAGTCTGACAAGCCATGCTAAGCAAAGGATTTGGACTTTCAAGAGCAATCAGGAGCCAGTGAGGGATTTTTAGGTGGGTGAGTAACATAACTTTCTGGAAGATGATTCTGGCAGTCTGGAGAACTAGATATAACAGGGTATGGGGACTGGCCAGCATAGCAGAATGTAGTAAGTATCACTATAGTCAATATGAGCATGAACAAATGAATACATGATACATGTAAGACAGTCCATCTTGAAAAAAATAAGCAGACAGGCTATGAAGATGAGGTAAGGGAACTACTTATGCAAGAACTGAGGAAGTATAAGAAAACAGAGTGAGAGTAATGGACTTTAGGGTGGTGGGTGTATGTGTGAGAAACAATAGAAAGTACTTCACTATAGCACTCAGCTGAAAATAAGACTTCAGAATAGTCATCAGGAGACAAGACAGCCTTGAATAAGACAAAGAATATGCCTTCCTCTGAGAGCTGAAGAACATAGTGCAGGATTATGATGATACACGTATTATGGGTTGGGGATCCCCATGCTGGGTAATAGAAGTTTGCTGTTCAAGTCACAGAATGAAAGTGAAAATACTGGAGTATGTAGCTTGAAGAAAGTGACAGGATTTGCAGTGTATACATGGGAAAGACAATGTTGATTCGAATGGGGAAGAAAAGCACTGCTGAGGAGAATAGTGGATTTATGAGGATTACAAATCAATTTCTAACTCTGAATCTTCTCAGTGAAGGACAATTCCTGAATACACCAATCTTTCTGGTTCTATCCATGGAGAAACTTCATTAAACAAGGTCCTGGGGCCAAGCCAGGGTATTCAGAGTATTAGATATTTCATTCGAACATGGTGAACCCATGGAGATAAACTTGAAGCCAACACACAAATAAGCAGGTAGGAATAAGAAGAGACACCACAACTGTAAACAGGGCAAACACAGATGAAACTGAGGAGGCCAAGGGTCAGGACCTTTAGGCCTCTGCCAAAGAGCAAGGCCTCTGTGAAGTGGAGACTTGATTCAAGTCAAAGCACTTTGCAAGCACAATTGTTTGGTTGTTGCATTCATTTTGTCTGTGGTTAGGTGAGTTCCACCAAGGTCTAGATAGGACAGTTACAAGGGTATGCAAAGACAGAAAATGTATGATTTTTCTAGCAATCTGCACAGCCCAGGAGTTGGAACAAAGAAATCAGACATGTAGAATTACTCAGGATTTGACATTAGCTGAAATTATGTTGGAAAAATCAGCAAATTCTAGCAAGATTTTTTTTTTTAATTATTAGAGTGGCAGATGTCTCCTGACAGACCAGAGATTAGGGGACTGACTGACTATGGAACAGAGGAGTGAAAGAAAAGAAAGAGAAGAATTGGTTATGTACACTGAAAGGGCAATTCCAGATTGGAACAGTTTTCAAATCAATTCTGGAAATGAAAAACATATGACTCCCAACAGAGGATTCTGCTGTGCATGAGCAGTTAGAATAATGAAGACAGAGAATGAGAGGATATGATGCTGCTTCTCATACTTACTAGGTAATTACAAAGAAACGGTGGTAGTCTATGATAAAGACTGAATTATGTGTATCTCTAGCGAGAATCAGAAAGAATATTTCTAAGGCAGAAAGCAAGAGTTTCACAGATAATACAGATATATCAGCTTAGGTCCCTATCCATGACTTGTTCCTTTGTCACTAGTCCTTGAGGTCCTCCAAATCTGAGATGCAAATCAGAAATTGAATGTCATTTTCACTGGACTGTTACATTGACAACTCATTTTGCCTTCTATTGTGTTCAGAGAATCTCAGGGTGACCCTGAGAAATGGGAATAATGACATCCTTTTCCCCATTAAACAGAAGCAAAAATTAATGATAAGATCTCTTATGTAGGCATTTTTCTGAAGCTAAGGTAAAAACTGATTTCTTAAGGTCAAACAGGAAGAGTAAGACAAACCTTACATCTCCATGTCAAGATGGAGAAGAATCCTGAGAATTTCTTAAAGGCAGAAACCTCAGCTGCTAAATGCAGAAGGCCTTTGAATAAGTGGCGAGAATAACACTTTTGATTTTTGGTATCATGCATAAATAAATCTGTAGTGTTTTAATAAGTTATGAAACTGTATTACTATTATGAGAAAATATTGTCTCTTTTATCACTCAGTAAATTGTGTAAGCATAAATCTATAGACTTGGCAGAATTCATAATGACTTCATATGCCCACAACGAAGGCTCAATTGAAGTTTATTACTTATGAGAGATTCCTTGCTGCTTTTCTAGTACATAATTTAAAATATTGATCCTAAGTTATTACTCACACAATCATGAATCAAGTCCTGTGTGTTTATAGGGTGCAGCTGAAGACACTGATTCAACAATATTATAATACAGAATTTAAAGTATTGCAACTCCCTAAGGAAATTTGCTGAAACCAGTTGGATATACATTGAATTATTTGTCTGGTTAATTATCAATGGCTGGAAAGTGGGCCACTGTAAAAGCTTTCTCAGTAAATTGCTTTCAAAGCCTCCGGCAGTTTGTAGGCATTATGGTTCTTTTACACTTCACACAAGGTTGTCTTTGTTTATTGCCCTGTGTGTTACATGTATCCTTGCACTTTTCACTGATGGTTTACATGTAGCCCTGGTTCATTATCAGGCTTCCCTGACAACTTAAATTGTCTTCCAGTCCTCTTAGGTGGGGTTTGAATTTGAGAATGAGATCTTTACCATAATAATAAATACACACACCAGGGCACTACGGTGAAGAAGTTAAACATGCAAGTCTCCAAGTCCTTATTACCCAATATCTTTCTTAAAGCTTCCAGGTCCCAGACTGACAATTACCACATCATATGGCTGTGCTTCCCTTATTATCTTATTATCTTCTCTTAATACCCTGGCAATTAAGATCATATCCAGTGTGTCTGGAGGAAAGGTGACCTGGATGAGATTTCCCGAGATGTTATCTGTTGCAGGCACTGAAGCTATGATGAGAAATCTGAGGAAAACATGATACTAACCAAAAAATAGAATGTCTTTGTTCCAGGGAGAATGATGGGATTGTTTGAAGTTTTTCTTTTTTTTCTTTTTAATTTTTAACACAGACAAGGTGATTTTCACTGCCTGCTCATCTACAATGGAAATCCACAAGTCTCGGAATTTTCTTCCCTTCATAGTTTCAAGTTCCTATGAGTCATAAGAGATCTTTAATGACATTGAAAGGTGGAAGCAGACGCAGAGACTCAAAGATCTAAGGTGGCGGTTAGATTGCTCCCCGTTTTGCTTCTAAGGGATATAACTAAACTTTTTCTATGGAAACTGCAGTGGCAAGGAGCCCCACAAAATCCCAACAATGTCGGAATAACAGTGTCCTCAGTGAAAAGATCAACTGAGGAATCTCAAAACATCCGAATGACTGCAGGTGGATTCAGAACGATGTGTGTGAAATGGTAGTAGGCAGCAACGGCAGAGGTAGCCAGAGGGACTAGTGAGGCAGTAGATCCAGCTTCAAGTCCTAGGGAGGGAGGACAAAGATTGTTAGTGGCATACATACTTGACTTGAGTGAAAGCCAAAAAAGAAAGATTGCAGTTGGAACCCCAGTCCTCATGTGCAAAAACAACAAAAGAGAGCACTTAGCGCCTCCTCACCCACCCCTGGGGATCTGTGCTAAAATGGAGAAGAGCTCTAACCCCACAGCAAGTAGACTGCCAGGCCCAGTACGGTTTTCTTGAGAGAAGGATTGACCCTGATGCCACCACACAAATAATCTCCCCATTTCCTGCAGCACAAAAAACATCTTCTACCACACAACCATCCTTCGTGACTCAGAAAGAGATCCTTACTACAAAAGTCATCAAAAATTGAAAATACAAAATAAAATCAGAGCACCAATTGCCAATTAAAAAACATAAGCAGCTCATTAACAATGGGAGCAAAAGGAACAGATGCTTCAAACCCTCAAGGTGTTATGACATCACAAGGAGATGACACCTTGTCAGAAATCAAAGACATGGAGGATTATGTCTTTTAGAAGAAAAAAAAATTCAAAATAGTAATCACGAAGAAATTGAATGAGATGAAAGAAAACTCAGAAAAAAAGCAGATTAAAGAAGTATAAGAGAATACAGCAAAAGTCAATGAGCTCTAAAATAAAATTAATGCGCAGAGACAGAAAATGAATTTTAAAAAATGAACAGAGACTCAGAAGGTGAAGAATGCAGCAAATGAGATCAAGAATACCTAAGAAAGCTATGGAAACAGAATTAACTAAATGGAGAAATAGATCAGTGAACTGGAGGATAGAAATATTGAGATAAATCATGTGGAAGAAGAGAGGGAAATTAAACATAAAAAAGGGAAGAAATACTCTCAAGGATATCTGACTTCATTAGGAAATCAGCATGCAAATAACAGGCAGCCCAAAACTATGAAAGAGAAGAGAACAGAGAATATTGTCAAAGAAATATTTGCTGAAAACTTCCCAATCCTGGGAGAGAAACTGAACATACAAGGCAATGAATGCAGCAGTACCCCCTGATTATCTAAAAAAAGATCTACACTAAGACATTTACTTGTAAATCTATCAAAATTCCATGACAAATAATATTAAAAGTGGTGAGGAGAAAAAATAAGTAACATGTAAATGTACATGCATCAGGCAGTTTTCAAACTTCTCAGCAGAAACATCACAACCCAGAAAGAGTGAAACAACAAATTCGAAATACGCCAAGATAAAAAAAAAGGAAACCAACAAAAACCTCTCAACCAAGAATACTATATCCTCCAAAATTCTCTCTCAGATATTAAGAACAAAAGCTGAAGAAATTTGCTGCCAGACAACTTCTTTCATAAGAAATATTGAAAGATGATCTTCTATCTAAATTAAAAAAAAAGTTCACCAAAAAACTGAACAAAGACTAACTAAATAGATAAAACCAGAAAATGAACGTCAAAATGGCACTAGCAAACCCTCATACTCAATAATCACTCTGAATGTAAATGGACTGAGTTCACCAGTTAAATATCACAGAGTGACTGGATAAATTGAAAATCATAAACCAACTATATGCTGTTTACAAGAGACTTGCTTAACATATCTAGACAACCATGACTTAAAGTAAAGAATGGAAAAGGTATTCCAAGGACTGGTGAATCTAAAAATCAAGAACCATTGTCCTCATTTAAAGAAAAACAGACTTCAAGCCAAAAAAAACTTACAAAAGACATGGATGGTCATTATACGGTGGTAAGGGGATCAATACGATGACAGGAAGGTATAAGACCTATTAATATATATGCACCCAATATAAGAGCACTCAAATATGTCAATCAAATATTAGCAGACCTAAAGGGAGAGAGACATTAGCAACAACAAAATAAGAGCAGGAGACTTTAACACATCACTCACAATAATGAAGAGATCATCCAGCTAAGAAAATCAACAAGGTAACAAAAGCCTTAACAGACAAACTAGGAGAGAAGAACTTAACAGATATTTATAGAGCATTTTATCACCAAAAAATTGACTTCGAATTCTTTTCAAGTGCTCATGGAACATTTTAAGGATAGACCATAAGTTAAGAATCAAATCAAGTCAATAAATTTGGAAAGACTGAAATTATATCTGACATCCTTTCAGATCACAATGGCATTAAACTAAAAATCAACCTAAAAGGGAAAAACTTCATGGAGTGGAGAATAAACAACATGTTACTTAACAACTATTAGGCCAATGAGGACATCAAAGGTGAAATTAAAAAATACTTTGTGTCAAATGAAAATGAAGCATGACTTATCAGAACATATATGAAACAGAAAAATCAGTATTGAGAAGGAAAAATATAACAATATAATCCTACCTCCAAAAACGGAATCACAAATTAAAAACCTAAGTGAAGGAACTAGAAAACAATTTTTAAAAAGCTAGTAGATAGATGTAAATAATAAAACAGAGCAGAAATAAACAAGATAGATATCAAAAAGATTAATCAAAAAATCAATGAAAGCATGAGCTAGTTATTTGGGAAGATAAACAAAACAGACAAACTGCTAGCCAGACTCACAAAGAAGAGAGAGAAAAGACAAGCAAATAAAATCAGAAATGAAAGAGGAGAAATTGCAATTTATACTAACAAAATATTGAAGGCCTATAAGACCACAAATTGAATAACTTTGAAGAAATGGACAAATTATTAGAAGCATATAACCTTCCAAGACTAAATCAAGAAGAAATAATAACCTAAAAAGATCAATAACAAGCAAGGAAATTGAAACAAACTTTTAAAAGCTCCCAAGAAACTGAAGTCCCAGACCAGATGTTTTTACTAGTGAATTTAACCAAACTTTCAAAGTTAATACCAGTCCTCATAAACTGTTCTAAAAAATTGAAGAGAGAAAACTTCCAAATCAGAGAAGGATATCACCAAAAATGAAAATTAGATACCAATATCTGTGATGAACATTCATTCAAAAATAATCAACAAAATGCTAGCAAGCAAAATTCAACAATAATTCATTAAAATATCCTACACCCATGTTAAGTGGCATTCATTCCAGGAATACAGGATACTTGAATATATGCAAATCAATAAGTGTGATACACATCAACAAACGGAAGAGCGAAAATCCTATGATCATCTTAATAGATGCATAAAAAGCTTTTTATACTATTCAACACCTGTTTTGTTCACAACACTTCAAAAAATGAGTATAGACTGAAGCACTTGAACATAATAAAGACAATATGTCAAACCCACCGTCAGCACCATATTCATTAAGGAAAAACTGAAAGCTTTTCCTCTAAGACAGGAGCAAGGTAAGACTGTTCACTCCTTTTAGTAATATTTAATATAGTGTTGGAAGTCCTAGCCAGTGCAATTAGATAAGAAAAACATATCAAACTTCTCCAAGTTGGAAATAAAAAAGTGAAAATATTATTATTTGTAGGTGACATATAGAGAGAACCCCAAACACCACAAAGGCTCCAGTAAAGAGCTACTAGGAGCCATAAACAAATACAGTAAAATGACAAGCTAAAAAATTAATATTCAAAACTCTGTTGTATTTCTATATTTAAATAATGTACTTACAGAAAGAGAATTCAGGAAAGCAATCCCATTTGCAATTACATCAAAAAGCATAAAATACCTTGGAATAAACTTAACCAAAGAAGTAAAGCATGAGAAACTATAAGAAATTGTTAGAAGAAACAGAAGACAGAAGTAATCTATGCTCAATGATTGAAAGAATTAACATTGCTAATTTGGCCATGTTACATAAAACAATACAGAGATTTAATGTATTGCCATCAAAATTCCAGACACTTTTCAAAGAAACACATAGCAAAGACAATCCTGAAAAATAAAAGAAGCATGGAGGTGTCATGCTCTCTGATGCCAAATTATTCTACAAAGCAAAACTAATCATGTCAACATGGTATTGGAATAGAAAACAGACAAACAGATCAATGGAGTAGAATTGAAAATCCAGAAATAAACCCACAGATAATATAATTTACAACAAAGGAGACCACAGCATACAATGGGGTAAGGACAGTCTCTTCAATAAATAGTGTTGGTAAAACTGGACAGCAACAGGCAAAATGTTGAAAACTGATCACCTCCTAGCACCATACACAAAATTAATTCAAAATGGATTAAAGATTTCTATGCAAGGTTTGAAACCATAAAAATAACATGAAAGAAAATATAGACAAAATACTCCTTGACAATGACTTTGGGAACTCTAATGTCAAGGGAAATAAAATCCAACATAGACAAATGGGATTATATCAAACTAAAAAGGTTCTGCACAGTGAAAGAAACTATAATCAAAACAAAAAGTCATCCTACTGAATAGAAGATATTTGCACATCATACATCTGACAAGGGATTAATAAAGAACTCATAAAACTCAAAAACAGAAAAAGAAATAATCCATTTGAAAATGGGCAAATGATCTTAGTAAACACTTCTCCAAAGAAGACATACACATGGTCAAAAGGCTCAAGAAAAGATGTGTCTTTGTTATTAGGAAATGAAAATCAAAACAACAATGAGATATCACCTCACATCTGTGAGAATGGCTACTATCCAAAAGTCTGGAAACAAGTGCTGAAGAGGATGTGGAGAAAAGGGAACTCTTATACACTGAGAGTGTAAAATGGTGCAACCATTACAGGAACTATGGAGATTCCTCAAAAAATTGAGATTGGAAATCTCATATATTCCAGTTAGTCCACTGCTGTATTTACTCTAAAATCACACAACAATATTAATTTGCAGATATATATGCATCCCCACATTCTTTGCAGCATTATCGATAATAGCCAAAGAGCTAAAATAACTTAATTGCCCATCAGCAGATGAGTGGATAAAGAAGATGTGATATATATACATAATGGATTACAACTCAGCTATCAAAAAAAAGATGAAATCCTCCTTCTTGCAGCAACAAGAATGAACGTAGAGGGAATTAGACTTAATGAGATAAATGAGGAGAAAGAAAGACATTCTATGATATTACTCATATGTGGTATACAGACGAACCAAGCAAATAAATGAACTAAATCAAACAAAAATAGACTTTCAATTAATGGAAGCAAATAATGCTTGCAGGAAGGAAATGGGGTGGGGATGGGCAGATTGGGTAGAGAGAATCCACTATATGGTGAAGGAAGAATGGAAACGGTGGTGGTGAAATTAATGTATTATATGCAGATGTTTATTTGCAGTGATGCACATGCTCATCTGTATAATGTTAGGACCAAACGGTCCTTCCATTAAGTAAAACAAAGATTTACATGCAATTTTATAGAATCAGAAAAAAAAAAGAGTGAAGCAAAGTGAAAGTCATATTCTCTCACAATGGGGAGCACAAGGTGATGCATCCAGCTCTGTCACAACTCCAACACTTTGCTTCAAATGTGCCTGCTGGGCTTGTTTAAAGGGAGCAACAGCTGGAGCGCAGCTATTCCCTGCCACCACAGGCTCTCCTCCTTGGAGTGCTAGGACCCCTTGGTCAGTGGGTTCAGCTTCTCTAGCAACAGCAGGGCTTGCTCTTCCACTCATTTCCAGTCTCTTCCTTTACTTTCTCGACTCTTGAAACAGCTATGTGTTTAGCTCTACGGTGAGGGTACCTGACTCACTAAGTCACCAACGTTCTTGATGTTGAGGGTTGGCGGTGACAGGAGATTACATGAGTCTCAGCTTGTCCTCATGGGTATACCTTTGTCCTGTCCCTCACCATCTTTACCATCTTTCCTTCCTCATGGCCTGTCCTGGCCTGCTGACTTCAGGCCCAGTGTCCAATACAGAAAAACAGGCTTATATAAACTGTTTAACCAGCTCTACCAGTGTGCCATGTCAAATGTCTATGATAAATCCCCTAGTCTTTCTCACTCCCAGAAGCTCTGTTTCTCTAAATCAAACGACTAATAAAACATGCATATCTACTATACTCAGGGAGATAATATTTAATAAAATATACTTCAATAAACTATTTCATATAACTCCCTATGATTGAGTGTGATAGAGGACACAATTTAATATTTATTGAGTGAGCTTCTTTCCTTTCAAATAATTTTATTTTTAAAAACCGTTTACAATGAGCAAGATGTAAATAGCTTAAAATTATTGGAAACTTATGATTACTGCCAATAGACCATTCTGAAAGTCACATTCATATGAAAATTAACTCAGCCATATGAGAACAATTGCTCTTAATTAGAACTTGGATGAGTTTTGTAATCCAAATCACTGAAATGATTTCCTAATTTTGACTTCATGAAAAATTAATTCTTCTCACACTTGATAAACAGAACTCATTCAAGTCAACTCAAGACATAGAAACTATCTTATAGTGAAGACACTAGAAGTAAGTGAAACCAGGAATGGAGTTAATAAAATTATTTATGAGTATGAATCTTCTCTCCTAATATGTTTCCTCATACAAGCTATTATTCTAATTTATATCATATAGTTCCTTTTGCTTTTTCCCACCCCACCAGGCAGGGAAGTTGCTGATATAAATTCACATACGGCAAGCTCATAATTGCTAGAGCGTTTACAAGTTCAAGATGGTGTTGAAAGTTTGATAGGTATTCCATAATGCTCCAAGTTTGTTTCTGTCCCTAATTACAAGTAATGGGACACTTAACATGGGAGTTACTCAGTGCCACTTAGCATTTCAGGTGTTCATGAGGTGTGGTTGCTGATGTTGCACAAGATTCAAGGATAATAAAGATGCAGCCCCTCCCTGCTGTTCAGTAAAATGTGGAAGAAGTATATCGGCCTATGCTCAGCTTCAGAAGAGACAACTTGTTTTAAAGAAGGCAGAGGAAGGTATAAATGTTGTTGCTGCTTTGTTCTTGCAACAGAATAAAGAAACTAAAAGAGAAATGAATATTGAAGTGAAGCCTCCACAAGATGGAGAAGGTGCTAGAATGAGAGCATAATACCTATCTGTGCATCTTGATGGGAAGCCCTTCAAGTTGCCCGTATTCAATCTTCTGTAAAATCTGTATGTGTGAAATATTGTGTGCAAGTAGATGATACCAAGGAAAATTTGAGAGGATATTTATTTCCCATTGAATCACATAAAGTCTGCGCAAGTCCGGACATTCCAAGTAAGCTTAATATTTTGAAGACAAAGAGGGTTGTATGTACTGCCTGGGTTAAAAACTAAGACAAATAGTCAGATTAGAGCAAGTACCCAGTGATCATAACATAAACGGAGGACAAAGTTCAATGTCCTTTGTCTTTGTGTTCTGTGTAAGAGAGTACGAGTACAATCATCTTTGTAAAAAGGTGAGATTATGTTGGTAAAGAGATGAGAAAAAGCATTTCAGAAGAGATGGTTACTCAGCTGAATCTTGAAAGGTGAATGAGATTTCAAAATTAAAGCTAGTTATAGATATTGACAACAAAAGGCGAAAGGTACTGAAGTGGAAAAAGTCTGCAAAAGAAATCAATGAAAATATAAAAGGTATAATATATACACGTAGGGAAATAATGAGAAACAAAGATAGGAGAGTAGGTTATAACACATTAGGGACTAGAGAATCCTAATTGCCAAAATAAGTTTTTGGTTTTGTTTTTTTTTTACCTTATTTTGTTAGAATATGGGTCACAAGAAGGCACCTTCCTGAAAACTAAAGGCAATGTAAAGGCAAGAGTTGCAGGGACTAGTTCAGAGACAAGATGACAGACCATAAGTATGGAAGTCCTGAAAATTCCACTATCTGAGGTCAATTTTAGCATAAAATTTATCATATTGTATCATATAAATGGGGTAAGTCATAACCAAGAACAGTTAAAGTTTTAAGTGTCTGCTCATATTCATGAAATAATAAGGTCATATTTTTAGAAGAATAGAAGATTCATATTTTAGAAGAATGGCGACATTACAATTTGAGGAACGTAGAAAAGGCTAATGAATCAATTATCCATGGTAGCATTTTTCCATCAACCTCATATTTCCAGTAACTGTCCTGTGCATTCCTCTTCACTCGTATTGTTGCCAGTGGAATTGCTCAAATATTCTGTCATAAACATGGCCACAGTTGATTAGCCCAGAAACGGGAATCAGACTCAATTGCCACCGATCAGTGTTCATCTAGAATTTCTGGAACTGTGCTATAAAAGTCACTTTCTAGTAATCCACTTTTAGGATGAAAACCTGGATACTTGTCACATTGTCCTTTTGTTGTGTTTCCCACATGTTTCTTACCATATGGAACACAGAGCAGATGTGATCTGCGCAGAAAAAGAAATGAAATAGGTTCATAAAGAAGATAATAAACACAAGATGGAAAAAGATGGAATTTAATCTCCTGGTTCCATTTGTAACAGAGGACCAGTCCTATTCTATGAGACATTCCAGAAAGATTTTAACAAATTTCCCCAGTTGCTTAAGCTAGTTCAAGTTAGTTTTCTGACACTTGCAATAAAAACGTTGTTATTAATGAAAATTGTTTTTCTCTGTGGAGAATTAGCAATAAAGCTGACTAGGGAAACATCTAAGCATTGCCAGACACCCCTTATGGTGTCCAAATGAATTTTCAGACAATAAATGGTAACAGTACTCTTTTGTATGTGAGTTTTTGCAGTAACATTCTGTAGCCCACGGATAGAGAAGGTAAGCAAGCTATTGAATTTAGAAAAAAAACAAAAAACGTGGCTTCAATTATAAAGCAACTAAATAGAAGAACCACAGGACATGAAAGTTAGTGATATTGACAAATAAGTGATTGAAATTCTGGGTAAAGTGTCTTTTGAAGGGAATGATGTAATCCATTAGTGACCCAGAGGAATAGAAGTCACAAATATGATTTGCAATATGTTCCCTTTTTTTTCTCCTCTTCATGCTCTAAATATAAATTCCATCATTCTTTTAGCAAAATCAAATTAATGTAGCTGTCTAAATCAAGATTATGGTAAAGAAACTGATATAAAAACACTGAGCATAGCTAAGATGTCTTTAACAGAAATTCAGATGTCCAGGAGACCAAACTACATAATATATCTTAGGATAAGAAACGAGAAGAAATATTCACACAGAAGAAATTAATATTCTGGTGTTGATGTTAAAGGAATAAAAATCTTAGGCTAAAAAGAGAATCGTGTGCATATCACTATAAAATAGAATGGTAATTGTAGAAGTCTACATTCTATAGTCTGAGGGAGAAGCAGGAGAACAATGCTTAATCATCTTTCTAGTATCTCTTTTCTGAGAGTTCAAGATTTAGAGAATTTCATTCCCTGTGCTAGGAAAATGGTCAGTTCTTTAATTTTAAGTAGTATAAAGTTATGTAAGATCTATAAGATATTATAGATTATATAAGATTGAACAGGACATGAGAAGCAAGATAAAATTTAACATTTTTGTAAGAAAGAAATTTTTGAATCTATACAGTCTTATAAAATAAAGTTAAAGTAAATTAGTGGATTTAGGTCATTGAAAAGTGGTTAACAAAGTGAGTAAGAGTGGGAGACAGGAGGGGTGGGAGGGGTGCAAAAAATGGTGAATATTTTCCTTTCATTTTTCCTATTATTTTTAGCTAAAAATACATACATGCATGTATATATATATACACACACACACACACACACACGCACACACACAGATTCCTTAAAATTGAAGTGAAATTTCCTAAAGTTCATTGTAGTATGTTGAGGTTTATTATTACATAAGATCTATAAACAGTATAATATCACAATTGGATTATATTAACTTGTAAAAATTCAAGAAGTGACTGAAATAATGCATTAATCTAAGTTGCTGCAATAACTTACATTTTAATGGTTTCACATAATAGAATTCAATTTCATGCTCTTAATATTCAGTGCAGGTATTCAAAGTCCAGGCTGGAACATGGAGATTTTTTCCCACTCAGTCAGCCAGGAAGTCAGCTTCTAAGACTTGAAAGCCACCCCAGGATCTTCTCCAATTCAACCAGGGAGAAATGGAAAACAGCAGTTGGAGTGGATCATGGGAGAGTTCCATAGATCAGGCCTGGAGGAAGAGTTAAATTCTCTCCCATTCCATTGGCCATGACTTAGTCACATGACTGTGCTCAACTTGGCATGGGAAGGGGGCAAGATGGTTTGGTGGGAAATATTTTCATTGGGAAACTGGACAGATATTTACCTGTGACACCATTCCACTTGGAAGATTATTTATTTTGGCAAATAAATAGTCACCTCTTCCACAGCAATTATTTCTTTTACTTAAGCAAAATAAATATACTAAATATATTAATAATATACAAAATTAAAAGTTAAGTAGCTATTCTCAAGATTTTAGAAAAAAACATGAATATATCAGCAATTCATATAGTTATTAAAATAATCCTTACCTAGTTATTAAAGTGTATCTTAACATTTCTACAAAAAGCATATTTAAGAATTCAGTTCTCTGAAATAGAAAGCACTAATATTTCAATCATTTAAAAAGTAATTCATAATTGATACATTTCATTTACTGAAATTCGTCTTCTCTGCTATTTAATTAAAACTTAGGTAACATATACAACAAAATCTGAGGAACTTTTAGCTTATTGTCACCACATGCATGTATATTCTTCAAAGGAAATAATAAGACCATTTCATAGTTGCCTTTTGTTTGTCCATAAAACTCTTTGTGATCCCAGAAGAAAATTAAAAGAAAGCAGACATCATAGAAAACATAAGATCAAAATTTAGAGGGACTGAAATAAATGGCTCAGCAAGTCAATTTTTCTGTTATAAAAATCTCTGCTCTTTCCAGTATGATAAACTTCCATCTTAATTTTTGATTTAGCAACATTCATTTGCATTAACATGGTATCTTCACTACAAATTTTATGTTTGACCTGATACAAGAGAAAACTAAATATGAAATACGAATAGTTACATTTTACTGAACAAACTCAATATTTGCAATTTGAACAAATTCAAAAAATATTTATATAGTATAATTAAGCTCTGTTCTTAAGTGATACTATGACATTATGTTGCATAAACTTTAAGGAAAGAAAGAAGCTGCAGCAGTATATTCCTGGTTGGTTATATGATGCTTACTAGTGGAACTGCTAACCTGTAGCGTGAAGGTGATGGAGGTTTGAATGATTATTAATTTTGAATATTATGAACGAGGCACCAATTACTCAATGCTTTCTATGCTGTTTCATACTATCATGATTCTGAATTTACAAATCAGGAAGCTAAAATAAGTTAGGCATCTTGGCCAAGATCACACCAATAGGAAGCAGGAATGCTGAGATACAAACACAACTATGCTGGACTAGATTCTGTGCTCTTCACTTTTACATTGTGTGACCTTCACCAAAGGTGCATCAGTGCGCTCTAGTCTAGATAAAAACGCAGGTTTAAAACAAAGAGCACTTTAATGTAAATGAACGCAGACTAACTTGTATAAAGATGGAAAATAATATTTTAAAATGAGAAAATTTCTTGTCAATAGTTCTAACTGATTTTTAACATGACAACTCTTGGAGACAGGGAGCATTTTCCTTCTTGCATGAGACATTTGACTAAAAAAAGTTGGAAGACATGTACAGCAATATCACACACCAAGTGAAAACAAGGCAGAGTCAAACTCAAACCCATACTTTTTGACTTTCTATCACTACTACTGCTGAATAACATGGGTCTTTAAAATGCATGTCTCCTCGTTGAATATGTTTGTTTTCTGACTTAATATATTAATTTGCCTAGATCTCAACTCTTACAATATACAAAATACTGTTTTTCACTTTTTTCTAAGACAAGTTAGTCCAGCAAATTTAGTGTTATTTTCTTAGCAAAGAATGAAGATGCTAATCAAAATTCAAGTCTTTTTCTTTGAATTGATGGCTTTTATTAATACAATCAGAAAAAAGGAGGGGGAATGAGGCACGTTTGGATCTGAAGTTTCATTTCTGCACTCTGATATATGATAGAAATTGGCATCCTGTTTTAAAAGGAAAAGATTAAGAATATGAAAAATGAAACTTTGAACAGGAAATAAATGCAATGATTGCAAAAACATTAACAAGGTCAGAGTTATGTAACTGGGACTAAAAGTGATTATATGCACATGTGCTGCAAGAAAAAAAAACACTCAGAGTGTGATTTGGGGGGGGGCTTATGAAGAAACCAAACATTCTAATAATGTGAAATGTTGAACAAAGCGCAGGGATATAGTAGAGATTGCCAAAGAGTGACAAGAAAAATATCAAGAAATACAATATTTCAGATGGTAGAAGAGATGAAGAAGAATCCGTCACAGTGAGAAGACTGCAGAAGTTGCAGAACCCTAAATAACATGAACAGCAACACAATGAAAACACTTTTTTAATTGACCAAGAGGGGAGCTTCAAAGCTGCTAGCAAACAAGATTCTTCGGAGAGAACTTGCAGGAGTACTAACAGCTAAAAAGAGATTCCATTTGTATAAGAATAATAAAAAAGAAATCACAATACAAGACATAATACAAAAAGTGAGTAAGAGCAAAGAGTAGTTTTAAAAATTATTTTTATTCTGACATTTAATTTGAAATTAAAACTTTAAGAAAAAAATTATATAGAACTATTATTAAAAAGAAATAAAACTGTGCCATGTCAACATAATTTTATCTTCTCAGCGACACCATTGTTTAATGATAATCAAATAGAGACAGTAATGGGCTGATGTGGACAAGAGAGAAAAGTCAAGTACCACACAATGCCATTAAAGACTGTCTTTTTAAGACTGTATATAGCATTTTCTATCAATGTTTAAATATAAAACTTGTAAAAAAATGTATCTCTGGGAATGCTCGCTTTGTCGTTTTTTTGCAGACAATTGGGCAACAGCAATGTCAT
The DNA here is from genome assembly GCA_004363575.1 of Solenodon paradoxus. Lineage (NCBI taxonomy): Eukaryota > Metazoa > Chordata > Mammalia > Eulipotyphla > Solenodontidae > Solenodon > Solenodon paradoxus. Next base: position 209,519 of record RJWH01000389.1, read on the forward strand.
CTGATCCATGCTTAAGTTCTTGAGAGAACCAAAACATAATAGGCTCCAAAGCACCTTAAAATGCTGGCTTCATAGGCACTTCCTGCCTAATTCTGTTGGACAACAGAGACAAAGTCAGCCCTGTAATTACATCCCAGCCTGATCTATGCTTGCAGTCATGTAATTAATACTTCCTCTGTAAAGCAATGGAATAATTTAAAGAGCAGATATTTTTCAACCATGGTTTGGAAAAAAAAAAAAAAAAACTCTAAGGGGAGAAGACATGTGCATTTTAGCTATGGGCAGACACTTCTGGGATTCCATTTGCTAAGAGAAATTGTAACTAGATTCTCAGAGCTTTCATTGTACCAAGAGATGAAAATGATACTTCCTTCCTGCTAAAGCTAGAGTGCGGGGTGATGAGAAAGGGTGACTGGAGTCTGTATTTATTCCATGAGGGTTATGAAAATGGTAAACAGAATCTTAGTTCCTGGCTACCTCAGCTACCCCTGTAGTGCCAACCACAGTTGCAGAGCTCAGCCAGGAAATCGGTACAAAAATCTGGCTTCAGAAATTAGACTTTAACTAACACGCTAGAAATAAAACTCAGCACTCCATCCAATTTGTGCTAACTTCCCAAATCCATTCATAGATCGAATGGTCACTTGCAACGATGCATTCACAACTGTGAAGGTAGATCCTGCAGAATTCAGAGACGCACAAAATGGTTTTGCAGCACAAAAGTGGAAAACAGAGTAAGAATGTCAAACTAAAATCATTAATTTTACCAAGAAGCTTGATATTCAACAATAGCTCTAATTTTAAATATGTTGACATTTAATTTCAAGAATTTGTGTACTTTCCTAGTAAAATATCATATTTTCAAAGTCCTTCTCCATCCCAACTAAACCCAAAACAAGTTCCATCTTGCCTACTCAATTTTAACTGTTTGCATTTAATATTTAGAATATACAAAAAGGCATGGGGACAACCCTGTGGCTCAGACGGCTTATGAGATACAGATGTGCAAACATGCAAAACCCAAGGTCCCAGGTTCACCTCCTGAACCAGGCTGAAAACTCAAAATCACTAACTAAAGATGCTTCATCCTCCTTTAAACAAACACACAAAAAAAACTACACAAAGAGGGTGCTGGAGTAGGCACAGGGTCAATTGAACAGCTATTCCTCCTAACTTTACGCCATGAGAATTAAATGACCTCATTTTTTATGACAATGGCAATGACATCTCCAAAAAAAAAAAAGATTTTCCCTAACTAATTTTCTACTGCTATTATCACATCAACCTGTTTATATCCAATAGAATTTCATAATCTCTGAACATTCTGTTTATTCACTTGTCTATACTTAGAATATGAAGGGTGACATTTTAAAAAACTAGGAAACAACTAAGGGACTATCATAATTGTTTTAGTCTGCTTGAGATGCCACAGGAAAATACAACAGACTGGGTGACTTAGCAGAAATTTATTTTCAAACATTTCTCAAGACCGAGGAAAAGCAGATTAAGTTGAAGGCCAGTTCTGTGTACAGTGAGAATAGTCCTGACTTTCCACCTCCTGGCTGTGTCTTCTTAGGTAGAAAAAGAAAGAGGTTCTCTTTCTATTCCTCTTCTAATAAAACCACTAAATCCATCACAAGGGCCCCATCTCCATGCTCTAATCTAATTCTGATGATCGCACAAAGACCACCCTCCTATATCCATGGGCTTCAAGGCATAAATTTGGATGAGACACAAACATTCAGTCTATAATAATATTACTCCATACTTAGGTCACCTCAACATTGTAGACAGAAGAGCAAAAGTAGATTGTTTCATCATTTTACTATAACTCTCATAGAGGTTTCAGTTTTGTTCTAACAGAAGAATGCAGTTTTCAGGGACTAGTAACTGATAGTCATTTTCAGGGCAACTTCTGCATCTTCCCTGTTGTGGCCTGACTAGATGCATTTTTCATTCATAAACTCAATTGACTCATAAATTAAGGAAACTTAAAATTTAAAAAACATGAAAATTTTGGAGATAATGTATGATACTAAATGAATATGTAAAGGCAATAGGCCATACTTATGTTCTGTCAAACAAAAAATAAAAAATCTTAACAAAAGAACAAGATGATTGATATGATACATCAAAACACAACACCTTTTTGGCACAATGATTCTAAATTTATATATAAGTAATCCCCTGTTCTGCAGGCAAATGCACAGAAGAGGGAGTCTTTCTCCATTGGCGATCACTTCATTTTTCCATTAGAAAAGAGAAACTGGGAATTTTTTAAATATACCTTTGACTTAGGAATGCTGAAATATAATATATGTTCCAGATTGCAAAAACTGGAAACACGATATAGGCCAATGACCCAAGTCCAAGTAGACTCAAGTTTCCAGACTGAAAAACTAAATCATGGAAATAATAAGGAAGATCACACAAAAATTACCAAGAATAAGGAGTTTGAATTCAACACATTATTTGTTTTTCACTTCCTTTGATTATCCATTTTTCTCATAGATTAAACCTATGTGAAAAACAATCAAAAATGGTTTTTTGAAAGCATTAGCTTGTCTAGCAACCATGCCTATGTGCATGCTGTAAAAACATCCATTGCAGGTAAGCTCATGAGGAGCAAGTTATCAGATCAATAAATACAGAAGATAATAGCTACATCATCATTCATTTGACGTATTCTGGGTAGACACAAGCTATGTACAAAGGAAGGTTCTGCAAACTATGCTCAAATCCTATTTAGAAAACAAATAGCTTCTGGTCAAAGTGGGAGGCTTTGCGAGAGATTATTTTGAGGACTCAGAAGTTTTCACATTAAGCAAAAACAGTCTTCTCCAGTGTACAAGCGAATGCTTAAATGAGAAAAAGAGAAATGGGAACATTTCATCCAGATGACAGCAGAAGACAGTAACATGCATTCACATTGTGAGAAGAGAAGAAAGCTATTCATCAGTTGCTTCACTTTCCTGTAGCCTCCGCAGTCAAGTTCTGACTGATGTGCAATAAGACTGAGAAGATTCTCCACCATTTCTTGTATATATCACTTTGTTGTGCCTCTCCTATTTGGAGATGTCCAAGCATAGGATTACCACATGTACTATATTTATGCAATCTCATGACATCCAGTATTTTCTCTTCTCCGAAATTCTACAGCACTTTCTTTTGTTTACCTTTATAATCCCTAGACCAATCTTTTTTCATCTTCTATGTTGCATATTCTTGCAGTTTACTTTTTAAATACTGACATTTCCATCATCTAGGCTAGACAGCTAGCCTCAATCTCTCTTCTGAGAATGAGATCCCAATAATAACTCTTCACTTGACAGCTCATTGGGTTGTGTCATGGATACCAAAAATTAATTGTAAAAAAAAAACAAAACAAAAACCAAAACAAATTAAAAAAACCACAGTCATATTCTGTATCTCCAGGACCTACAAGTCACTCTAATTTGTCAGAAGTATCACCCGTCACTCAGAAATTACACAGCTGAAATCTAAGAGAGCCTGGATTTATTTTCCTTTATCTTCCAAGAAGAGATCAGGTACTATAGATAATAACTTCTCCTTCATCCCCTTGGCCTTCACTATTAGTCTTAATTTATTTATTGAAAAACTATGCATTTTTATCAATTATTTATCAGACATTATGCTAGCTAAATAAATAACCCTATAAAAAGTGTCTGTACTGAAAATATAAACAGACAAGCAAATGTGAATTATATAGTAACCTTAATTTTAAGTGGTATCTCTTTCTCAAACTCTTTCAGCCTTCCATTTTATTCTTGGGATTGTAACAGTTTTTCCTCGTGGCCCACTCTAATCTATTAAAAACTCTCAAACCATTCTTTATAATCTAGAAACCAGGAATAGATTTTTCAAAGAGATTTATATGAAAGTAGCAATAATCTCCAAAATGAGTATCATTTGTCTAAGAAAACTAAGGCACAAGTCAATCACAGTCCCTCTGAGACTTGAGCTCTGAAAAAAGGCAGAGTAAGGATACAAAAAAGGGTGTGAACCAATTTAGAGGATGGGGAGTCTGTTGTTAGCCTAGAAGTCATGAACACGGGTCCAAAGAAAGAACGTTGACAAGAGCAAAAATGAAGAAGCAAACTAGAGCTCCAGGGATCATCAGATACATGTAACTATAGCATTAAATAAAGAAAAGTGGTATATGATTATGAGGAACTGGAATGACGTCAGCAATGTTCTGTTGTGGCTAAAGGATTTTCCTTCGGAAGATGAACCATCTGCCTAATAGCTATGCCCCTGGCCTGTTTACAAGAGGCAGAGTTCTACCTTGATGTGCATGCCTCACAAAACACTCTACATAACCATTATCTTGAAAATAATTATTGAACTAAAAAGTTATAAACAGGGATTGCTGGGCTACTGATAGGTCATGTTTTAAAATTTTCTCGTTTTGTTGGCTAAAACCAAGAAATACTCTCCAAGAAAGCAAAAACAAGTGCTTAGCATTCTAAGAATCTTCAATTGCTTGCAGGAAGTATCGGTGCCTTCTATACGTGAACCAGTATCATAGTGGCACATTTTCTTTATCTATTCCATTAAGTAAAGGTAACCATACTTCAGGGACAATTTCACCATATCAACAGAGACTGAAGGTACTGCTTTGAATAAAACCAGTCCTTACAAAAGATCTTAAAATAAAAAGAAGCTTTGAGTTGAATTATGAAAGTTCATTGTACATGTAATAGTGAACTAGATTTATATAGGGTAATGAACAAAATTTATTTCTAACTAATTATTAATTCTATTAAAACATTCAAATCATAAGAATTAATTAGGTCTACATGGATCAATCTAAGCAAAACTTCATATACTAACTTACCAACTTATTTCAGCAGCCTTTCTACTTCATTAAAGTAAGCCTCAGTCCCAAAGCCTAAAAGATGTCTAAATATCTCTTAATAAATTCAATAGCTCTACTTTTGCTATTTACTTTCTTTAAAAGTTAACCATAATTGTTATTAGCTTCATAAGGATTTCTACAATTACACATAGACCATGTTGGCAAATTTGCCTTTCTTCAAAAGGACATCTCTCTAAATGAGACTTGCAAAGTGAAATACAAATTGCATTTATTAGAAATATTATGATAGTAATGACAGATACTAAGTAAGGAAAGTTTTTAAAGGAGTCTTTT